>WELA01007099.1:249194-260644 GCA_009602735.1 Mesotaenium endlicherianum
TCCCCCTTCCCCCGCCCCTCCCGCCCCTCCCTTCTTTCTACCCATTCGCGAGTTCCGTTGGCTGCTTGCTGCTGATATGGCCAAGAGTGTAGTCCTCAAAAAAAGGCAGCATACTCTGAGTAAATATGGCGAGGGGCTTCCCAAGGTAACGTCCGACTTTCCCACGCATGCAGTGTGTACCTGGGACGACCATTTGGAAATGACAAGGAGGCGCAGCAGGCGCTGGCGCGTGTGGAGGATGCACTTCAGCAGCTCCACTCGCCTCGCATTGTCGGACCCCCCAGCGCTCCTCTTCTCGCTTAAGCCCTTGAGCTCCTCAATGCTGGCCTGGGCAACTCTGCCAGCAAGCAGTTTCAGAGGGACTGTTTGCCCCCCCTGGCTGGAGAAGGCTGGCCCTGTCAAAGCGCCCCCGGGGGCGCCACCATGGGGAGGAACTGGGGGATCAACAAACTCCATGTTGTGTTCAAGGCCCATCATCTGAAGCCGAAAGCTCTACGTGCATTCAAAGCGGCTGCTGTCCAACTGACCAGAACGATTGCGTCCCTCCTTGCCGTCCTCATTGCAAACCTCTGCACGTTCCGGGAAGCTTTTCAAGCCTTCTTGCCAAGACGTGAAGCGGAAGACCGAGTTCCCCGACCACGGTGATGGAATGTAACGACATATGCGACTTCGATCAATTATTCAGCATAACGTCCCAGCTGGGTCGTGCTGAGTATGATGCATGGTGCATCAAACAGAAGGCGTGAGTTACGTGGTGTCGTCAGCTCATAAGAGGAATACCAGACGAGAACAGCAAGTCGTGTGATGTGTATATATCCAGTTATACCGCCGAGACGGATCTGTCTTTCATTCCTCACTTTCTGCAAGGGCCAGTTTTCCTCCTGCCAGACTCCTTTCCCCAGCCTGCAGTAGACAATACCCGGACCGTACCGTGAGCACATGGGCGCATGCATGAACAGCCGAAAAGTTTTTCATTACTGTTATAAGTGTTTCTGCGCAGGAAAGCTGTGTGACTTATTTATTTTTGGCATCGTCGCCTTAATTAGGCTAAGTTTCGACTATAAATGTTGCTGCCCTATGTCGTGCCTAACAGTGTCGGTCCCTCGGCACATGCGTACCCTTCCAGCACGTGTGCCTTCAACCTGGTTGATGTGCCGGTGGCACTCCTCACGTGTAAGAAAACAAGGTCGATCGACCTTCGCACGGGTGTCGGTGACAAGCCTTACCAGGGTTAACCCATCCCTGGGCTCCTGAACTTGCACCATGCAACCATGACCAACACTCAGAGCAACGTTCTCCTTCACCCAGCTCTCACCATCTGCTTATCCTAAGACTTAGCAGAAAATTTTGAAAATACTTGCTTTGCCTTAATTCCTCTTACAAGGACGGAAGTCTCTTACTTCCACATAGGCTTTATGCCTTAAGGTTCTTGGGTTCACAGGCGAGCAAATTGTAGTTTGCAGAAATCACACTCAAAGCAGCTTGACATACAACGTCAGATTCAGAGAAAATCGCCCTTCAGCCTTTCGCTTAACTTTCACAAAGTCGCAGCTTACAAAACTCTGAAACTACACGTCTATGCTGGCCTGGGTCAAGCTCTTCACTTGACACCGCGCCTTAACAGCTCTTCACTGCTAGGCTAGGCTCACTCAGTTCTTCACTGAGAGCTTTATCTGCCAATACTACTCTCTCTCTTCGAGATGCGAATGCGACTTCTGAGAACTTGGAAACTAACACACAACTTACCATTTGAAGGCTGCTCCACCCACACTTGTGGCGTTTGGCCGAATCTGTGACAATCTCCTAGCAGATTCTATTTTGCAGTTCTCCTACTTTCAACAGTGAGATTCCCTCTTGGGAACTCCTACAATCCTAACTTATCTATGATACACTGAGAAGAATCTTCAGCGTCGGCAGAAGCGTGGGGCCTCGGCTCTCCAATGGCCTTGGGAACTCTTTCTTCTTCTCCGCGCCCTTCTTCTCCTTCCTTCTTCTCCTTCTGCTCCTTCTGCTTCTTGGCAAAAGTACGTGAGAGTGAATGACATGTCTCAGGCAAGATTCGTGCCTTCCGCAGGCACCACACAGCGTCATCTTTCGAGAATGCCGTGCTTAGTCACAAAGCTTAGCTGCATGTCGCTTCTGCCTAGCCATGCTCAACTCAAACTCGTAGTCACTCGGCATGCATGCACACCTCGTGACTGTCGCGCGTGGCTGCTTAGCTTCTCAGCTAGCAGTCACGCCTAATTGGCTCATGGCTAAGAACTCCTGAGCGGCGTGTACAAGCAAATGCCACTTGCTCAAGATTCCCAACCGGGCGGTCGTAACCTATCTTGGCATTGCGGCCATGACCTGGCTTAATCTGCCAATCACGCAGTACCTGACTTGGTACCTGCTGGGCGGCTCATCACTGATCCCCAGCTTCTAGCCTCGCGGTTGTCTATGTTGTCAAAACCTCCCCCATCCCTGGGTGTGGGGCACATTGACATTGACCCCTTGCCAGTGGTCTTGACGCCGACATAACCGCTGACGCCGACATAACCGCTGACTGCGATGTTATCAGTCAAGTGGTCGGTGAGTCAACGTTGACCTTCCGTACCTGGGTGGCCGTAGCTTGCGCTGCGTGTGCGGCACCGTCAAACGGATAGTAGTCGCGACATCTGTCGTGCCTAACAGTGTCGGTCCCTCGGCACGTGCGTAGCCTTCCAGCACGTGTGCCTTCGACCTGGTTGATGTGTCGGTGGCCCTCCTCACGTGTGGGCAAACATGGTCAATCGACCTTCGCACGGGTGTCGGTGACAAGCCTTACCAGGGTTAACCCATCCCTGGGCTCCTGAACTTGCACCATGCAACCATGACCAACACTCAGAGCAACGTTCTCCTTCACCCAGCTCTCACCATCTGCTTATCCTAAGACTTAGCAGAAAAATTTAAAAATACTTGCCTTGCCTTAATTCCTCTTACACCCCTCCCTTTCAGCTGAGGCGTCCCTGCCTTTTCTGCTGAAAGCTATTATTTTCCAGCCCTGCGGCTAGGGGGTTTTAGGAAGGCAGTCAGGACATTCCCATTGTCCTGCCATAATCTCTTCCTCGCCAATGCAGAAAGTGTGCCAACGAGCACCACACTTATCGCAAGTTACCATTGCTTCTTGATCATCCAGCACTTTGCAGCTGGCACAAGGCGTGGCTGGCACCAATTCCTCGGGCACAACCCTAACCGTAGGATCAATATTCGGCAAATGGCATAACGAGCAATTCTGCACGTGGTCTCTCATGGTTTTCCCATCAGAACCTTCCAGTTCTAACACACCATTGTCAAACGCATGTTTCACGCGTAAGATCACTGCACCTGAACTGGTGTCAATGGTGGTCTTGGTCTGGCGCTTGCGATTGACGAAGTCTCCTTCTTGAATCTGCGTCATCTGCAGACGATAGCTCCCGTCTTGCGTCCTGGTGTAACGCTGCGTATCTCTTTTCTGTGCAATTTTCAGATTGTCCGGCGCAACCGGCATCATGCGCTCAAATAACGCCTTACGGCGTACCATCACCTTTAGCAGTTCATCAGGGCTGTCCAGGTCTTTCACCTGTTCAATTTCCTGCTTGATGCTGCTAGGTACTACTGGACTTCTGCCAAACAGTATCTGATATGGCGAGTAATTTGCCAAGGCAGCCTGCTTGCTAAATCTGTAACCCATAACCAGCCATGGCAGGGCCAGATCCCAGTCACGCTTGTCATGCTCGAGGCAAAACTTGCGCAAAGCAGACTTAATGGTTTGCACCATCCTTTCTGCCAGACCATCTGCTTGCGGATGATCTCTAGATGTAGTGCGATGATCAATGAAGCATCTATCCAAGAGTTTCTGAAAAAACCCTTGGAACTCAGACCCTTGGTCTGTCAGCACTTCTGCTGGAGCTCCATGACGCACAATCACACCATTGAGGAGCGCTTCCGCGGTCCCTGAACTCTCCTAAGCAGTCAGAGGCACGACCTCTATCCACTTAGAGAAATGCTCAATCATGACCATGATATGCTTATTACCTCGCTTACACAGCGGTAGCTCACCTGAAGTGTGTGACAGCCCAAACCATTGCCAGCAGCTCTCCTTCGTAGGACGAGTAGTTGCTCTCCGCTCGATTGTTTGAGCGTGAGGCATAGGCAATGACATACTCCTCTCTAGGGCTCGCGGCCTGAGTGAGTACTGCGCCAATTCCCACACGACTCCAGTCAGTGTGCAGATTGAACGATTTGGAGTAGTCAGGCGTTCGCAAGACTGGGGCTGTTACCAGTCGCTCCTTAAGCTCGTTCATGGCTTTCTCCTGAGCTTTTGTCCACACAAAAGGCATATCCTTTTTCAGGAGTTCCGTCAGGGGTTTAGCAATTCTGCTATAATCCTTCACAAACTTACGATAGTATCCGCTTAGCCCTAACAGAGCTTTCAGCTTAGACACATTTGCAGGTGCAGGTATCTTGTAAATAGCCTCAGTCTTCACAGCCTGAGGGGACATAGCATTGTTCCCAATCTCATGTACTAGGTAAGGCACGTGTGCCTCAAAGAATCTGCACTTCCCAGGATGTAGCTTCATCTGGAGTTTCTCCAGGCGCTGGAACACTTGTTCGAAGTGCTCGAGGTGCTCCTGTATGGACTTGCTGATTACTACCACATCGTCAATGTATGGCTTAGCAAAATCCAGCCCCTCCAGCACTTTATCCATAGTCCTCTGAAATATGGCTGGGGCATTTTTCAGCCCAAATGGCATTACTGTCCATTGCCAAAGTTCCCTTTGAGCCCAGAAAGCGGTCTTACCTCAATCTTCTGTTTTCACAGGGATCTGGTTGAAGCCTTGGCGCAGATCGATGATGCTGAACACCTTCCCGGTGGTGGCAATCACAAAGATCCGCTCTGGCATAGGCATCACATAGCTGTCTGGCTCCGTGTAGAGATTCAGTCGCCTGCAATCTCCACACATACGAGTGGCAGTGTAATTGCCGGCCTCGTCCTTTTTAGAGACTACTACTGTGGGAGCCCCATGCACTGAGGTAGATTTTTCAATCATGCGGAGCTTATGCAGCTCTTCGCAAGTTTTCTCCACACAGTCCCACTCTGACCGACTGAGCTTATGCGGCCCAAGTCTGACTGGGTTACCGGTAGTTAGTGTGATCTCACACACACTGGCAGTGGTTCTACCAATCTCCTCCTTAGTAAAAGCAAACACCTTGCGGTGTTTCTTCAGCAACTTTTCTACTTGTGCTCTCTGCTGGGCTGTGACCATTTTCCCAATGGCAAAAGTCTCAGTTTCAGGTTGCTTCTCCCCAGCAAAGGCATCCAGTAGTTGCTACTCCTTGGGTGCAGGTGGGGACTTTTCGCCCTCATCCTGGCCCTCAGGCTTTTCTGCCTGATTCTGGCTCTCAGGCTTTTCTGCCTGATTCTTATGAGGTGGGGTAGCAGGCTTTGCAGCTTGCTCCTCCGTTGCCATAGGCTCTGCAGCCTGTTTCCTAGGCTTTTTACCTTTTCCAATGACAAGTCGCCTCTCCTGCGGTGAGGTGTACGTCCGTCGTCAAGCGCCTCCGGATGGGTTGCCTCAGGAACATTTCCTCGTCAACTGCAGTCCAACTGGTCCCGGTTCCCCTTCTTCACGTGGCCAAGGTTGGTTTGCCATTGGCCAACCTGCAGGATGTGTCCTAGGGCTGATTACCAAGCCCCACTCTTGCTCAATAATAGCCATGCGGGCGACGGTTGTGCCATAGTCCTCCCTTGCGGGTGGTGTGACCGTCCATGCCTGCTTCAACGTTTGCGGCCTTTGAGGTGCCGCTAGTTGTGCGAGGAAAACATCATCTGCTGCGGTCAAGCGGCTGATGGTGTTCCCCAGATCCATCTGTTCCCATTCTGGGATTGCAGGTGTCATGGGAGCAGGTGCCTCCGACCTCTGCATCCTAAGATCTGATAGTTGCACCAAGGGCGTGTTCATGCCTAACGACACACTAATGCCCAATGCCATTGCTCTGCAAATCAAGCCGTCCTCTCCCTCTCTCTGCAGAATATCCCGCAGAGGCGGAGGAGGTGGGGCTGTGGTTCCTCGCGGAACGCCCTCTCTCTGAGCCTTCCCCTTATGCTTGAAATATCGCTTTAGCATCCTCCTAAAAGATGCGTTACCCTCACGGGCCACCTTCCTTGGTCTGCTTGCGCGACCCTCGGGCTTACCTTGCGCTGTCTCCACTTTAGCAGTGCAGGCAATCACCTCCTGCCATTGCGGCGGTCGTGCGGTTGACTTGGGCTCTGCCACTGGAAGACTGGCAGTAGGGGTACTGGATGTTGGTGACCTTAATTCTTCATAAAGATCTGCCGGGCTTGGCCCCATCAGGTGGTCAGCTACCCAGTCGTCTGTCCTCAGCTCCTGTAAGTCAAGCAGATCCAACTCTGGCGTGGGAAAACGTAGAATTTCTTCCCTGGCTTCCCCTCCATTGTTGAGTGATGGCAACTCAAACTCTGAGAGGCCTTGCATCTCTGCATCCTCTCCCTCCTCCGGCTTCTCTGTTCAAGGAGGCGGAAATTCTTCATCCCCTCCTGTGTTGAGCCTCGCCATGTTGATGATGACTACTGTAGAGCGCGAGCTGCTTTCGCCACTTTCTCTTCCTTGAATTGAGGGGCGTCTGCTTCCAGCAACTGCTCCATGATTTGCCTGGTGATTGACTCAGCTGTGCTGCCAACTGTGTCTTGTGGTTGCCCTTTGGCCTCTGACTCTGGGCTCATGAGAACAGGGGTGGCGGGCAATCTCTTGACCGTCTCCTTCCTGCGTTCTTCAAATCACCTCCAGTGTAATGAATCAGTATACTGGTCAATATAATATTCATTTAAATTATATAGATAAATAAGTTCAGCCTGCTGAACTCTAGTTAATAATCAGTTTGCTGGACTTTATACTTAATATCAATTTAATGACTTGGCCGGAAGTAGCAGGCTGAGGCCACCTTAAGTCAGCTTGCTGACACATTCTTTGACAGCCAGCTGACTTCCGTACTCGGTAGCAGCGAACTGCCTCAATATGCATCTAAGTGTGGTATGCTAGATGAATGGCCACATGACATCCCTATGATGGATGGCGATTCGGGATGATGGGAGATGGCGGTGGATTTGGTTAACCGAGGTCCTACCAACGTGGTTAACTCCCGGGTAGGCGGTGCCATCGCACTGACCGTTGAACAGTAAACTCATTCCATGTACATATGCTAGGCATTGCTCTCGAGTTCGGCATTCGGAAACGAGGCCAACTCTCTTGTACAGCTTACTGAGAGAGATCTGAATCCAAGGCGAGAAGCCATTGATACGCACTGTCTTCTAACCTTGCTTATGTATGAGTTTACTGATTTGCATTATTGATGCTAGTTTACTCGCATTTGACTTACGAGTATTATTCACTGCTAGTGTGTTGTCCTTTGCCGTTTAACCAGTTAACGGAAAATACCATAAAGATTACTTGCTGATATAAAGATCTTTATTAATTGTTAATCGCCTATTTGGTAAGTCGATTCATTTCAGTGGTATCGGAGCAGTTATCACAGTCTTCTTTGTATGGTAAGGACAAGGTCTCAAACTAGCAACTCCCGAGACATGGAGAACCAGGATAACGAGAATGTCGAAAACCAGGCGGAAAGCCATGTAGCGGGAAACCGTACCTATTCGGAAGCAGTAGCGGATACTGCAGCTAGGGAGGCTGCAGATGAGGCAGCTGCTATTGCCTCAGTCGCAGCTCAGCAAGCTGAGGAGGAGATAGCCAGACTAGAAGCTGAACAAGTAGCAAAGGCCGCTGAAGATATACAAAGGAGGGAAGGACAGCCAGCTGACGAGCGCACTGTTGAAGAACTTATGGCATCAAGGGCCAATGTTCTGAACCCACCTCCTGCCGTACAACTCAATGTACCCCTAGGTCAAATACGTGACCGGCTGAATGCGGCAGGAATTGCTGCTGCAGGAGCAAGAGGGATTGTTGAGGACACTACTCAGCGAGTAGATGCCAATGCTGCTGCTGCATTTGCTAATCTACCACCCCAAAATGTAGACTTGGGAGCATTGTTCGTTCAGATGCAGTCGCAAATGGCGACCATGTATCAGTCCCAGCAGGAGGACAAAAGAATCATAATGTCCCTACTCCGGGACAGAGACCAACTGGGGTCTCACACCACTAGTGGTGGTGGCCGAGGGCCTAGTAAGCCCAAGCCGAAACCTCCCCAGGACTATGATCCTGAGGGAAACAGAAAATATTACCTGATCAAGTTTCTCGCGGATGTTGAGCAGTGGCTGGAGAACTACCCAGAACTGCAAGATTACGAGAAGGTCAGGCACACCGGTGCGCTACTGAAAGGCAGTGCCGCAGACTGGTGGCTTTACTGGAAGGAAGAGCGTAAGGCTCGGCAACTCGGTGACCCTACGTGGGTAGAGTTTGTCGAGAAGTTGCATGAGAAGTTTGATGTCATCAACCAGCAGGAGAAAGCTATCTATGCGATGATCTCCCTGACACTGAAGCAGACCACTTCAGTTGCTGAGTTTGCTCAAAAGTTCCAAGAGAACATGATGAAGCAGCCTGATTTGCCAGAACGGTATAGGATAGCATACTTCAGGTATGGCTTGAAATCCGAGGTCTCTGGTCATTTTGCTGAGAAAAAGTATGAGAAACTGGCTGACTTGATCCAGGATGCTGACGCCTGGGATCAGCAGCAGTTCAATCACAAGCGCCAGAGTAACGCTTTGGTGTCTAAGATTGTCAAAAAGCCCCACGGTTCCTACAATGCAGTTGAAGGAGACCAGGCTGAGGATAATCAGGGTGATGAATATGAGTATGAGTACAATGCTATTCAGTCTAGAGGTAGAGGTGGTCCCTCTCGAGGTGGCTATGGAAGGGGTGGTGGTAGGACTAAGCCGAGACCAGCCTCAGCAAAATCTACTTGCTACCATTGTCAGCAGAAAGGCCACTACAGAGAACAGTGTCCGGTCAAGCACCTGCCTAAGGTCGAGAGAAAAGACCAGCCTTTAAAAGACAGCAACAGTCAGTAATCCAGTCTACTGACTGTGAGGATGCTAGAGATAGTGAGTCGTCACTAGCTGCCCTCGTAGCAGGTATTATGGGTCCTGCTGAACTGGATTCACTATGCATGCCTGACAAACAGATAAAGGAGACCATCAGTAATATAGACGTCCAGAGAGTGCACACTCTGGATGCTCTTGTTCCACCTGATGTCCAACATTTCTTTGCTACGTCAGGAGAACAATGCGAAAGTCAGGAAAAGACAGTCCCCCCTATCCTACTGCATTGCATGATTGCAGGTAGGAAGGTGAGGGCATTTGTTGACGGAGGGGCGTCACATACTTTTATTCACAAGGACTTAGTTAAGCGGCTAAGGCTGCCTACTGTCACCCAAGGGAATAGAAAAATATTCCTTGGAGATGCCTCAAGTATCCCGGGAGGAGTTATAACCAAGCCTATTGAGGTCCAGTTAGGTTCTGGCATTGCAGTTCTAACTGAAACGCTTACATTTGAGGTACTCAACACTGGCTTTTATGATCTCGTGCTAGGCAGGTCCTGGCTTAATAGACATCAAGCTGAAGTGTGTTGGAGCAGAGGTACAGTTAAAGTGAGAGGAGCCAGTGATGGGCAGACTGACTTGGCACCCACCAGTGCTCTTCCTCTTGTCCTGTGTGGATGGCAAATGAAGGAAAAGAAGAGGCTTCCAGAAGGATGCAAGTTGCTGAATGCAATGGAGTTCGTCAAAAGCTGGAACCAGAAGGAAGACAGAATGTTCTGTCTGCTGCTAAGAGAGGTACCTCCTCAACCTGAAGAAGTGGTTGAGAAAAAGGTAAGCCCTCCGGAGCACCCTACTGCTGCAAAAATTGTTGCTCAGTACACTGATGTGTTTAACATGCCTCCAGGACTACCCCCTAAAAGGGAAGTAGATCATAGGATTGATCTATTACCTGGTAGCCAGCCACCCTGGCAACGCACTTATGGCTTGTCTTATTTGGAGAGCGAGGAGTTGAAAACACAGATTGCAGAGCTGGAGGAAAATGGTTACATTTCTCCCAGTAAATCACCGTACGGCGCACCTATCCTATTTGTTAAGAAAAAGGATGGCAGTATGCGGATGTGTGTGGATTACAGAGCCCTGAACAGAATTACAGTAAAGAACAAGTATGCTTTACCCAGAATCGAGGACTTGCTTGATACCCTGTCTGGCGCTAAGGTGTTCAGTAAGATAGATCTCAAGAGTGGTTATCATCAAATCAGAATTGCTGAGGGGGATGAACACAAGACTGCTTTCCGCACACGTTATGGACACTATGAGTTCAACGTGATGCCATTTGGACTGACTAATGCTCCTGCTACCTTTATGGGTGCTATGAATGACATTTTCAGACCTTATTTGGATAAGTTTGTGCAAGTTTTCCTGGATGATATTTTAATTTTCTCTAAAGATGAAGCTCAGCACACTGAACACTTAAAGAAAGTGCTGGACACTCTGCGGAAAAATCACTTGTATGCTAAAATGAGCAAGTGTGATTTCTTTAAGGAAAGTATTGAATTCTTAGGCCACGTTGTCAGTAAAGAGGGCATCAGTGTGGATCCTAAGAAAGTCCAGACCATAAGGGACTGGCCAGTACCACAGTCTGTCTCTGAAGTTAGATCCTTCCTCGGGTTGGCTAACTACTATAGGAGATTTATTGAGAATTATTCCACAAAGGCCAGTAAACTGACTGACCTTACTAAGAAAGACATCGGGTATGTGTGGGGGGAAGAGCAGCAGGCTGCCTTCCAGACCCTTAAAGATGCCCTTTGTTCTGCCCCAGTGCTAGCCGTGTATGACCCCAGCAAACCGGTGCAGGTGGTTACTGATGCCTCTGATTTTGCCATGGGTGCTATTTTGTTGCAGCCTGCTGACAAAACCACAAAGGATGGTAAGGTACGGCAGGAGTGGCATCCTGTGTTGTATGAGTCTATGAAATTTAATCCAGCGGAGATTAATTACTCAGTGCATGATAAAGAGCTGCTAGCTATCATTCATGTACTCAAACAGTGGAGAGCATACTTACATGGTAAAGCTTTTAAGGTGATTACAGATCATCTAGCTCTGACCCACTTTCAGAAGAAGTCCAAGCTGTCGAGGAGGGAGAACCGCTGGAGCCAGATGCTGGAGCAGTTCCAAGTCCAGATCGACTACAAACCAGGGAAGTTGAATCCTGCTGATGCACTCTCTAGAAGACCTGACTTGCAAGAAAGGAACTTTAGTCAGCATGCTGTAGATAAAGTCCTGTGTGCACTCACTTCACTAAAGGTGAAAAAATCCTTCCTAGAACAACTTAGGACAGCCTACCTTTCTGACCCAACATTTGAGCCCAGCCCCACTACTAGTATGTGTCGTGCTACCGCACTCGGGTATAAGCTCAAGGGAGGGGTCTGGGTGACTGA
>WELA01007128.1:39554-50570 GCA_009602735.1 Mesotaenium endlicherianum
TTTACTCTCATTTGACTGACGAGTATTATTCACTGCTAGTGTGTTGTCCTTTGCCGTTTAACCAGTTAACGGAAAATACCATAAAGATTACTTGCTGATATAAAGATCTTTATTAATTGTTAATCGCCTATCTGGTAAGTCGATTCATTTCAGCAAGCCTCAACCCAAGAGTCCCCATTCTTCCTCAACTATGGCTTTCATCCGACCACGCCACTGAGCTTCACGGCTGGCCATGATGAAGTACCTGCAGCCACAGATTTTATGGAGACATTAGAAGCAGCCCTTACAGCAGCGAAGAAATCTCTACNTCTCTACAATATGCGCAAGATGCTGAAGCAAGAGTGGCGAACAGATCCAAAAGAGAAATTACGTACAGAGTGGGTGACAACGTGTTTCTATCATCCAAGAATATTTCCCTGAATAACAGGCCTGCCGGCAGCAAGTTCTCTCCCAAGTATTTGGGACCCTTCAAGATTATCCAGCAAGTCAACCCCGTTGCTTTCCAGGTAGAACTTCCCCAGACTATGCACATCGACCCCGTATTCCACGCTTCCCTCTTCAAACCATATGTGCAACCCGACAACAAGTTCCCAGGACGTATGACAACCCCACCAGCCCCAACAATAGTGGATGATCATTTGGAGTACGAAGTGGAAGACATAGTGGCTATGAGAAATTTCAGGAGACAGCAGCAATACTTGATCAAGTGGAAAGGATATATCGGAGAATTGTTGGGTGGCGGCGCACTACCTTGACAAAGTTCAGAGAAAGTTGAAGCGCTTCTATGCCGCCAACCCCCATCTTGGACCAACCCCAAGTCTCTCAACTAGAAGCCCAATGACTTCAGGGAGGCAGCCTGCCACCATCAAGAAGCAGCAGAAGACCCCTTGGAGGCAGCCTGCAAGAACAAGAAAGAGGAAAAATTGACATAAGACACTCTTCTCTTCTCGCAGTTTCTGGACAGAAAACTAAAATTGCTACTGGTGATGAGTCTCTGCATAATAAATTATGAAAGTTTAATTGGCCTTAGTCCATGAGTAGTCGGTCATTTAGAGTCCAAGTTTGCTCAATTTGGAGCACTGGTGAGAGAGATATGATGCTCTAAGTAGAAGGGGGTCAGGCTGCTGGCATTGTTAGGGCAGAATATGCCTTCTGACATTGTGCCCTCCCCTCAACTTGGAATGCTTTGAAACTCAAGACTCTGGTAGAACATCTTACAGCGCCCAGTTTGAGACTTTGTTTGCTGAATTTGGAGGAGTATAGAAGGACTTATGATTTTCAGAAGTTTCTGCACAGATTTGGAGGAATGTCTACTCTCTCAGCTCTCAACGACACTTCATAAATTAGAATGCTCTCAAATTTGGTGACCCGGTAGAGTTCTCCGACGCGGTCCGTCTGGCACTCGAATTTTCAGATTTGGAGCATTTCTGTGGACGCTATGAATTTTTGAGTTGGTGGCAGATTCTGGTCCAACTTGTACAATTTTCTTTATCATCAAGGAGTAGGCTAGCCAATAAGGTCACACCACCTACGACCTTGCCTAGTCTACCTTACATGTGTAGCACCTGACTTGGCGCCTTTGACTAGTCCTCTTCACATGTGTGGCATCTGACTTGAAACTGTTGACTAGTCTGCTCCACATGTGTAAGACCTGACTTGACGCGCCGAGACGTCGCTTTTTCTATCGGGGGGGTGATGTAGTGATTTGAGTTATAATATATTAGTTTGCATGTATTTTAATGCTTTTGAATATATTGGAGTAGTTTTGTGTGGAGTCAAGTGTGAATAGGTACTCTAGTGACTTGGTTCATGTCCTTTGAACCTCAAGGCATTTTCGAAGTTAGAGGAAGGACCTAGAAGAACTCCACGTGGCAAAAGTCAAATGTGCCATTTTTAGGTCAAAAGGACATGTGTACATTATTCTAGAAAGAGGTGGCAAGTTTTGGGATGTGTTGGGTGCCAACACATCAACATACACCTTCCTAGAAATTACTTATGTAGCAAGTATATAAACAAGAGCTAGAACATAGAAAGACATTCCAGAATCACTCTTGCACTTGCCAAAATCCAGAAATATATTAACTTTCGAGAAGCCATCTCTCTTTCAAGAAGCTACCACTTGTGTTCAAAGATCCTTGTCTTGAATAGATAAAGTATTCTGTTTTACTAAGTACTTTATCTATCTGTTTCACTACATATTACGTACTTCTACTACAATTTAGGAGTCATCATATGATCAATTCCTTGAGGCATTTAAGCTTGTGCTTAGTAGTCCAAGTCCTCAACTGAAATCACACCACACTGCACAAAAAGAAGGTACTACCTACATTTTCTGTTGGAAGTAGCTCCTCCATTCCCAAGGCCCACATTCCCACCTCAAAAGGATAAAACAATAAGCACACCCTATGTGTGCTAGATGTTTGCTGCTAACAACCACCACTATCAACTGAGCTCAAGGTGTACCATATCAATACATTGCAAAGCATGTAACCAAAAATATAATTTAGAGACTAGTCTCTACCAACCAATTAAGCTATCATGAAATTATGTGACAAGGAGGGCTTACAAGGCATTTGTACACACATACATCACTTCTTAAGCCTTGGCAAATCCCTCGGCTAAGTTCTTCTTGGCCGACGGAGAGCTTCCATCAGGACCAAGAAAATTCTCAAAAATGGCATCAACGAGGTGGATGGACTCAATTGAGGCCCCTGGACTTGTTGGTGCTTCAAGTGTGGTTGCATCATCAGCAAAAGCCACCTGCATATGCAACAGAAAGTTTCAGTTCAGGCCCAAGGGACATGTTGGTCCTAATAAGTTGAAGCAAGTCAAGGAAGGCCTCAAAGAGCAAAACAATGTGCTTTCTTTTAACAACACTAAATTGTCCGCATTTGACCTGCCATGTTGAAAAAGGTTTGACAGTAGCATACTGTACAAAAGAATCATCTTTGGGAAGGTGCATTAACTGCTTGTCCCAAAGGGCTCCGGGGACTGGTATTGGGGCAAAGGTTTTGAAATGAGATACATCCAACTGCAAATGTATGCATGAAGCGTGATTGTACCTCCAGAGTGGAAGGCTGTATCCAGCTGAGGTATATGCCTGTGTTTTTCTTCAGAGTCCTGCCATCAAAAGCCTTTCCAAAAGTAGCCAGAGCCTCGTCACCAGCAGCACCTGCATTTGAGGCCTTCAACTTGGGCTTCACTGACTCCTCCAGAGCCCCCAAAAACTGGCTCCGATCCACGTCGCGGGCTAGCACCAACTCCATAGTTTTCTCCACCGGTGCTGCAACACATGGTAAAATGATGACACATCAGCGGCTTCATGTGAACCACCTTTTCAGCTGCTTATGAGTGCTGACATAATTTTCCGTCAGCCTGGTGACCAATGTTAAGGTAGTAGCATATGATTTCTCCACGAAGGTTCTAGGCAGCAACAGAATACTGCATGACCTCAATTCCTCTGAATCGATGTTCAGCAAGTGCAAGGTGCACTCTGTGAGGTGTAACACAGGAAGTTAATAAGCTGTACCTGTTTTTACAGCAGTGTAGAAGCCTTGGTCCTTCTCAAGATCTTGACCTGACTTGCCCTTGAAATCCTTCAGGTGCTCGTATACACTGCTTTCAGCGTAAAACCCTACAGCATAGACTTTTACGTTGATGATGGCTATCTTCTTCTCTCTCACCCCTATACCATACCAACAAAAGCAAATAGACATGAGTCAGAGTGGGTTCGACAGAAGCTGGCATGAGTACTGTCTAACTTTTTTGACAGCCAGAGAAGCAATGCTTAAATGGGTGTCGCAAGGATGACATGAAGACAGTAAAACAATCAAGGTGTGACAGTATGTTAGTTTCTTGAAGAAAAAATTAATATGAAGCACAATGCCCACGTACCTGCTGCTAGAAGAACCACTTCCTTGGAGCTACCAGGGACGGTGAAAGAAGGCGCAAAGTGTATGCCGGTTGCTGGCTCGGTAACCACGGTACCAGTTCCCACTGCTCAGGCACACACATTACCATACGTTGTTGACCACTACCAAATTAGAAGCAACTGCAAGTTGTTCCAACAGGTAGAGTGTACTAGCATAACAAAATGTATCATGACACCACATTTCACATGTTGCACGAGCATTCGAGCCTGCTGACGAAGGGACTAGATCCATCATAAAACACCATGTGAAGTAGATCAGCGCTGCTGGCAAGACAAATATGGACAAGCTTGAAGAATCAATATTGTGGTATTTATAACTCCCAAACCCATCTTCCGTCAGCATCTCACATCATGCATGCAAGCAACATGGAGGGAAGCTCATGCCGTTGCTGAAAGGCCCCTGAACTTGCAACCTCAACAACTTAGGTGCACCAGTCTGAAGCAAGATCCGAAAGACACACAGTCGGGCATGATATGAGAATGTTGCGTCTAGGGTAAGTTACTGCATCCTGCATTACGTATACCTTGTCAGCACAATCAGCTTGCATGCTCACAAATACGTACTTAGAAACTTCTGCCACGACTTACCGCTCATACTAAGGCGGGACAAGCTTTTGACGGGTGCCAATAGTTTGGACCCTTGCATGAAGCTTTCCTTTTCCTTCAGGAGCTGGACGCCATGTGTTCGACCTGATCTAATGCCTCCGTATGCAGTCAACTTGCATACTTTTCTTTCAAAAAAAGCGGCTGATCTGTAAGTCTGTTCCCCATTATGACCCAAAAGTGAGTTTCCGAAAACAGCGCAGAAAGAAGCTGTCGATCCCTGGATTGAGGCAGCCATCTCAGACTGTCAAAACGCAAGCTTTAACAATGTTAATGATAAATCTTGCTTAAATAAGTAGATCAATATGAAAGGTCAACCTGCTATCAAGGCAAAGACAGCCCTGCAACGTCCTTACAGCATGTAAAAAAAGCTGTCTTAAGAAGTCTCAAGCTTGTTCTCTCCACGAGTTGAAACTGAGTCGAACGATTGATTATTATTGACAATGACCTCCTGGCCTGCTCCGGGCAGGTCCGGGTTAGTCTGGGCATGAGTCTGGGTCTGGTCTGGGTGCGTGACGCGCGATTCCTGCCACTTTTCAAGACAGGCCAAGTATCGTGACGCTTGTGTGTAATACACGTGGCAGAAGCCAAAAGGCGCTTTCCCAGTCGCTCCTTCTTCCCAGATTTACGATCTTGAAGCAAGAGTACTAGCAGGAAACGATTTCTTTTCGTGCACTATCAACGATTGTCGTGCACTATCAACCATTGTCTTGCACATTGAATGCATTTAACACTCAATAAAGACGCGAGAACTTCGCTGAGGAAAGTCGGGATGCGGTGGGATGCGGAGCTGGGACGAAGTGGACGAAAGTGCACAGAGCGCGAAAGGCAATATGTCAGCCAATTAGAAGTGGCGGAAAAGCCCATAAAGGGTTTTATTAACGTTAGAACATGAATATAACTACGGAAACCACTTCGCCGTGTCGTGTTCGTTGAGCCGAGAGAAGGTTAGCATCTCCCTCGATAAGGACGGGAAAAGCCTCCGGGCTTACCACATACATGAGGATAAGGCCCCACTTCGGTGGACCCTCACCCAATTTTTTAATTATATCCCGACGGTGTGGACGTCATTATCATATATTATGAAGCCTTCCACTTGCAGAGTGTACCCTTCAGTGAGCATATAAACATCTTACCCGCCTGCTTGCAAATCAAACGTGTTTAGACATGTGACATTTCGGTTGGCACTGACTCTCTGTATATTTATCCGCAAATATTATGTCTACGTTCTGGCAGTATTCCTTCAAGTGTGGATTTCTGTTGTCATTGACGAGATATGACAGCTGCCTGTGATCAATACCCCTCAATGTAAATATATAGAATCACAATGAGGGAGGATACAACCTCAGGTGGCACAATTAGGATGACGACAGGCAGCAATGCTGGCTTGGGGACAAGTGGCATGTACAGAGGAAGCACGAGTGGTAAAGCAAAGGGGCTCCCTGAGACAAAGGGGAAGAGCGGCAGCTCGAGGGAGAAACGTACAAGTGGCCAAGGGAGGTCTATCAGGAAGAAAAGGAAGGGCAGGCTCTATGGAAGAGTAGAGAGACGGGTTCTTGGGCTGGTAGTGTTGGGCTTGTTCATATTCCTCGTCTGGTTCGTAGCTCGTCAACTGCCCGGTAAGCTCCCCCAGCTTGGTTGCTGATGCTCCAGGACTGCTTTGCTCCTCGACAAGGAGAGCTGCACAGAGGGGGTCTTCTCAGCCACTGCGTCCTTGTGTCCTTGTACGATGGGGCGCCATTCTCAGCTCATCGTTGACTAAGCAGGCGCTTGTAATCAGTCTGGCCTGGTGATCTTCACAGTTGTTGCTTCAGAAGCCAGCTGGTTGCAGTTGCCAGCACGGCACCAGCTCGCAGCAGCGGCAGCAGCTTGCAGCCCTGCAGCAGGGGACTGCTGACGTAGGTAGACAGGTGGCATTACCTGAGGTACGGGGAAGGGCGGGATGTTTAAGCTCCTCAGGCCTGTCATTATCAGTGGCCTGTCTGTGGCTGGAAGTGCCTCCTTGTAAAGATAACCAGTTGCGTTTCATTTTTTAAAAACTCTTTGGGCCTGCAGATGTTAGTATCGTGCTTCATAACGAGATAGGAGCAAACCAACACGGGATTCTGCCCAGTCCATACCTCGGAACCCCATTGTGGCTGCTGTCTGTTATGAAGGCCCTGTTGACACGCGGTGAGCATGTGCGGCGGGGGCTCAGCCAAGCTAGTCTCTCTGCTCCCCTCCTTCTCTCCCAATTCCCTTGAACCACTCTTCTACCCCACATGCCCTCCCCCGCCATCCTCTCCTTTTCACCCCCGTCCCCCTTTTCCCCCCTCCTCTGTTCCCTCCAAGAAGTAGAAGAAGCTGTTTCTGCTACAACTGGCATAAATCTTCTCCTCGTGCGGGCCTTGCTCGACAGGTGGCACAAGGGTGGCAACCCTGCTGCGGTGGCTGCATCTTGTAACGGGGCTTGTACTCAGCGACATGGGTGCCAGCTGTTGGTCGTCGGCTGCTTCTGCGGGCGAGGTCGTTGCTGACATCACCACTAAGGGCCTGTATGACCGGATCAAGTTTGAGGACAAGGAGGGCGGCGTCTGGCGACAGGTGTGCACTCCTCCTCGTCTGCACGACTGATCTGTTGCGTGGAAGTCCGGGCCCAGGTCTTTTCCGAGGGATGGGCTTAGGGCTTAGGGTTCAGAGCCTAAGGCTCAGGACCTATTAGGGCTACAGCTGGCAGTAGGCAATTAGGAATCACCACCATTGCAGGGTTTAAGGCTCAGGGCTTAGGGTTGGAGGCACTAACCTGACTTGCATGCTGACGTGCTCAAGCCCCAGTCGGACTTGCTGGCTGGGGGTCTTGGGTTTAAGGTGCAGGGCAGGGCCTATCCCGAAATCAAGAGCGACATGATGCATACCAGCTGGTCTGTTCTTGCGCTTATCGTGGTGCGCCAGCTGGCACGACTTGCCTGGAGGGGTACTGCTGAGGGCGTGGGGGGCTCAGGAAGGCCTCGCCCTTCTCGAGCCTGTGGGGCAGTCCGCGCCTTCGCTTACCGCCGTTGCCTACTGATCAGAGTCAGCCATGGTCGCATGCCTCCTGGCTGGCTGTGGAGAGCAGTGTGTGTGTATGCTTGCGGTGATTCATTGGGAGGAGGAGGTGGTGGGGGAGGAGGAGGGGGGGGAGGAGCTGACCTTTTGGGGGAATTGCACACCACGCTGCAGGCAGCTTGTTCAGATGTGGGTATGTATGCCTGGGGGTTGC
This sequence comes from Mesotaenium endlicherianum, assembly GCA_009602735.1. Lineage (NCBI taxonomy): Eukaryota > Viridiplantae > Streptophyta > Zygnematophyceae > Zygnematales > Mesotaeniaceae > Mesotaenium > Mesotaenium endlicherianum. The sequence goes on from WELA01007128.1 coordinate 47,327, forward strand.
ACCTCGGTGGGATGGTGAAGAGTGTTCTTTTATTAGCTGGGTGTCCGGGTGTCGTCGGGTTCCGGCTACCTTTCTGCTATCCTGCACTGAGGGACACCTGGCGCTGGTCCTCCTCCTGCTCTAACGCGGCCTGCTCCCTGTGGGGCCCACCTGGCAGCAGCTGGGGGCTTCGCGCATGCAGCCACCCCTCACCTCGGGAGCGGGGCTGGTGGGGTGCATAAAAATACCATATGGGGGGGAGGAGTGGGAACTTGGGTTTGGGAACTTTTTGGGGNNNNGGGGGGGGGGTTATTCGGCTGTTTCTTTTGGGGGGGTTATGATTGAGTGCAGAGGTGCCGCGCGATTGTTGACTGGGCCCCCCCGGCCAGCCAGCAGGCATGACTTCTGGGGACTACTGCAACAGGAGATATCTCCTCCTGCTTCTTACGAGTGTCCCTCGTGTGTCTCTTTGTGTGTTGCTTGTGTGCGCGCGTGTGTGCGCCTGCGTGAACGTGGGGGTGCGCACATGGGTATGTGGATGCCGGTGTGCGGGCGTGCCTTTTCTGGTCTCTATGTGGGCGGGTGCATGTGTGTGCGTGTGTGTGTATGTGTGTGCGTGTGTATGTGTACACGCGCGCTACGGGGAGAGAGCAGGGATGGGACGTGACGTACAAGGGCGACGAGTGGGACGTGGACAAGCTGCGCGTGTTTGTGGTGCCGCACTCGCACAACGACCCCGGGTGGCTGCAGACGGTGGAGCAGTACTACCAGGCGCAGACGCGCCACATCCTTGACAACGTCGTGGACGCGCTCAAGAACGTACGTACGTGTGGTTGACATCTGGCCTCCTGGGGCTGTTCATCCCCAAATGCGTGTGTGCGTGTGCGTGTGCGTTTGCGCGCATGTGTGGACGTGTGTTAGTCGGTGTTTGTGTGTCAGTGGCTGCCTCTGTGTGTTTGTGTGTGTGTGTGTGTCTGCACGTGTATTGCTCATGGGCGCTGCTGTATGGTCCCAATGGAAGCCAAGCGGATGTCTGAGCCAGTTGCTGCACCTGGAGGTGGAGATTCCCGTTTGCCACTGTCTCCTTGTATGAGCTGAGCACCACCTCTGTCTCCTGAGCACAGCCGTGAGAGGGGCTGCAGCACCTGCTGCTGCTGCGGCAAGCGTGTGAGCTGGAAGAATCCACGCCTTGGAATCTTTGGCCAGATGCTTGCACAACTGCGTGCACTCCTCTGCACAACGCCGTCCCGGGGGAGGAGTGGGAGGAGTTGTGTATCATCTCAGGGCATCTTTTTGAACTGCTCGCCTCGTGCAAGCTGCTTGTGCAGGCTGCCTGTCCTGGCACTTCACTCGAGCAGCAAGGATGCCTGCGGGTACTTGTATCTCTGTTCTGCTCATCGAGGCCTGCATGCATGCAGCCAGAGGGCCTCCAATGAAAGCCGCTGTATAGCCCTGCCCCCTATCCTACCCCTAACCTACACCCTTGGGCACTCGCCTCTCTACCTCACCTGCCATTTTTGCCTTTGGGCGCCGGCCTCGGGCTGATTGCCCATACTGCGCGGCCCCTTCCTCACCTGCTCCTTGCCTTGCCCCGGTCTGTTCTCCGCGAGCAACAAGAAACTCCAGCTAGCCGGTGCCACCTGTCACCTCTCGTGTCCGGCTTGGGATGCCTGCACGCCCGGCCAGCTGGCGGGACCCAGAGGGGCGATTGCAACAAAATCCTTGATTTTCACGATCCTTCTCCGCTCTGTTGCTGACTTGCGTGCCCGCTCCTCCTGTGACCGCACAATGGGCGGGGTGACTGGGCAAGCAGAACCCAGAGAGGCGCTTCATATGGGAGGAGATGTCGTACTTGGAGCGCTGGTGGCGCGACGCGTCGCCCGAGCGCCGCGCCGACTTCACGCGCCTGGCGCGCAGCGGCCAGCTGGAGGTCGTGGGCGGCGGCTGGGTCATGAACGACGAGGTCCTGCCCGCTCCAGCTAGCCGACCTTCAACCCCGGAAACCCGAGTCGCCAAACTCCTCCCCTCTCCTTGCTTTTACGGCCCGTTGTTGCACCCTAAACCCAGGATCGGAGCACCACAAGCTCTAGTGCAGGGCCGGAGCTGCTCCAGCTCTCCAGAGCTGTGCTCCAGCCCCTGAGAGTCGTGACTTGTGAGTAATGTACGTATGCACGTGTGCCCTCGGGGAGGCGATGCGGGAAGAGGAGAGTTGGGGCTGCCGGCCTGCTCAATCAACCTCCTCCCTAAGTGGCGCACTACTTGGGGGCCTGCGTGCACGCATGTTGCCTGGAGTCAGTTCCTTATAGGCCTCTGCCTGCCTTCTGACACGCGGACGGCTGTGGGCGTGACATGTGGCGACAGGCAAACACGCACTTCTTTGCCATCATTGACCAGGTACAATATCCCCGCTGCCCCTGCTTCTCCATCACTGTGTGCGCCACGTGTGCGCCACGTGTCAGCAGCTGGATGGAGTGGAGCACCAGTCCATCTGTGCAAAAACACCTGTCTTGCTAAACGAGGGCGAGAAAGAATGTGCAAGAGGAGGCAGACACACGGAGGAAATTGCTGCACACGGTTGCTGACTGGAGGGGGGGGCAGTATACGGTGAAAGTCAAGCAGCTGGATGCCTACTAGGATGGGCAGCACTTGACAGGGAGGCCAAGTGGCATGCTATCCATGGCTGCTGGTATGCAGCAAATCTATCCCCATGTGTCTTTGCACACCCTCAATTCTCGGCTTGGCCGCCAGCGGGCACTAGAAGTATTGCTCTGGGGAAATGCATTTGGAGGGCTCGTGATCTGATACTTCACTAAGTGAAGAAGTGTTTTGGGATGTGTATATGGGAGTGTCTTTGTGTGGGTGGGTGTATGGCTGCGCGGGTGCATGGGCGTGCGGGCGTGCGGGTGCTGTCTGCGGGCGCACGAGCTGGCGGCAGATCTCGGAGGGCAACACGTGGCTGCACGACACCGTGGGCGTGGTCCCGCGCAACGCGTGGGCCATCGACCCCTTTGGCCACTCGCCCTCCATGGCCTACATCAACCGCCGCGCGGGCGTGCGCCGCATGCTCATCCAGCGCACGCACTACGAGGTCAAGAAGGCGCTCGCGCTCGAGCAGAGCCTGGAGTTCATGTGGCGCCAGCACTGGGACCCCTCCCCCTCCCCCTCCTCCTCCCCCGCCGCCGCCGCTGCCGCCGCCGCCGAGGCTGCTGCCGCCCGCACTGGGGTGGACGCTGGATCTGCGCTGGCTGACGGCTTGGGCGGCGGA
>WELA01007128.1:101500-124337 GCA_009602735.1 Mesotaenium endlicherianum
CCTCCCGTTCTCAGACAAATTGTTCCTCAGCCTTCTCACCCCCTCCCGCCCAAGGAGAGATAAGCCGCCCCCAGCATGCACGCAACCCTCATCAGAGGCGTCGCTCACCACGGTCGAATTCGCGCAGGGCGGCGGGCATGCGGCCGCGCCGGTAGATGCCGAGCGCCTCGTCGCGGCGGTCCATGGACGACTCTGCGCGCCGCAGGTCCGCCAGGCGCTCCTGCGTGTCGCGGTCCTCCGACACCTGGTCGTCCAGTCCGTCCTCGTCGTACTTGTCCAGGTGCGGCATCGCGCGGTAGTCACTGCCGACCACAAGAGCGAGCACAAGCACGACGGCAAGCACGAGGGCGAGGACGAGAGCGGAAGCCGGGAAGCGGACACCACATTCCGTCAGGAGCTTTCCCCACGTCCCAGACAGCACTCAACGGGTGCCGCATCCGCTGCCGAAGGCGAGAAGAAGAGCAGGCATCATGCGATCATCCTTTATTAAGAGGGATCCACACATGCCAGCCGGGGCACTCCATGCAGGACCCCTCCCCAAGGGGGTTCGTTGCTGTAAGCTGGAGGGGGGCTGTACGTGTGTTAGTCTGGCGGGGGTAGGATAGATAAGAGGGAGGAGGGAGGAAGGGTGGGGGGGAGTGGTGAGGGTGGGTGAGGGTGTGGGGATGGGGTGAGATTGGGGTGGAGTGGCGTGGGAGTGTATAAGGGGCGGCAATTTAGGCCCGGCTTACGCAGTGAGGCGCTGTGAGACCACCTTGAAAGGAACTCAAAAGGCAAGCTTCCATCAATAGGCGACACGTGTGTGTGTGTGTGTGTGTGTGTGTGTGTGTGTGTGTGTGTGCCGGTGTGCGCAGACTCGCGCACAGGAGTGCACGTGAATCCTGCGACAGCTTGTGCCCGTCGAGTGTCAGCGGCGGACGGGGCGTGACAGGGGGGGGCGGAGGTTTCTGCATGGGGGTGGCTGAAATAAAGAGAGAAGGGCGGCCCTAGTGGGCCTTGGATGTGACAAACTCCGCTAGGAGGAGAGGGGGCGGCCTCCCTGGAAGGGCTTGCTTTCGGCGGCCCCCAAACATCCCGCCAGAAAGATTCCCCTTGGGACTTGCACAGGCACACTCAGATCCCCAAAACATGTGCATGTAGAACAGGCGGCGCGCACCACCACGCACCCTCACGCAGTGGGTGGGTGCAGAGAAGCACCCCCCCGAGACTTAACAGCACTGGCAGCCACAGAGCCCCCCCATTGGGCATGTGGCACTGATGGCCCCACCCTACCCACTCGTCCATTGGGCAGCGGGCAGGTGCAGTCAGGCACCCCCAGGCAGCCCTTCAGTGCTACCAGGAGCTATCTCACGGGGAGGAAACTGCGGGCAGCAGAGACTGGCAGACTGGCAGGCCAGCTCTGCTGACTGGGCTCTTGCACTCAGAGGCTTAAGCCCAAAGCCGGATCCCCAGAGCCTAAGACCTCCAGCCTGCGAAGTTTCACCAAACCAACTACTGGCCAACTCCAGCCCACACAAACACAATTGCAAGGCGTACTACTGCTGTCCCTGAGCTGGTCTACTCTCTTCCCCTTCCCCCCCCCCGGGGGACTTCGGGGGCATTCCCTCTTCCCCTGACAGGTGGAAGCACGCTCGTCCAACGGACGTCCTTTCTTCCTTGCTGTCAGAACCCTGTGCTTAACACGCATCTTCATCAGATGGATTGCATCTGGTCTCGGAGGTCTTATGGTGCACGCCCGTTGGGGCTCAGATTCAAACGCCTCCGTGGTGATGATCACTTTGTTGTCGAGCAGCTCTATTTACACGTGGCAGCTACTCCTACTCCGTAGTTATAACTTCAAGCGCAAATAGAGAGGGCGAGAGGCATGATAAATCTCTCACCGCGCTCCAGCTCCCCCTTGGCCCCCCTTGCATTTTTCCACCTGACTGGTTATTTTTTGGCTCATGCATTCCAACAGCGATCCTCCCTCCCTGATGATCATCCTCGCCATTCCCTTAGCTGCACCTGTCTTCGCTCATACTGCTTGTCAAGGCATGAATCATGTGGATGTGGTTCTATTTGCCAGCATGTATGACTGCATGTTTTCAACTGCCCCGTCCCCATGTCCGCAGGTTATCTACATTTACAACCAGTGCAGGACCAGCTGCTGCCAGCACCTGCCGCAGGTTCTAAACCTTGGCAGTGACGTCACGGCAGCCTACTTACTACAGACAGCAGTCTCTGAACGATAAGGGAAGGGTCAGAGGGTTGCCAGAAGCCTAGTACCTGATTAGATCTAGAGAAAGACACCAACACGTCTTGCCAATCTCGGGTTTCCTATTTTCAAATTCAGAGAGACGTCTCCCCCCCTACTCGACATCAGGTGCCCAAGTACTAACCCCTTATGACTTTCTGAGATGAGGAGCCTTCATCTGGCAAATAGTGGCTTACTTAAACATGTCATCTCCCAGAAGGTCTTCACCCTCCTCCTCCTCCTCCTCCTCCATGTTCTCATTCTCCGCCTCGTTCCCAAACATGTTATGGTCCTCCTCCGCTTCCTCCCCTCTTCCTGCGCTTCCAGAGAACCCCGGCAAAGGCGAATCGATTTAACAAGACTGGGAATGACAAAAAAAGATGAGTGCCACTCAGAGCTAAGGGGTTCCATCATAGCATGAGGTTGCGAGACCGACATGATGATCCCACAGAAACTGCTTATGGGCACGCGGCTTCCCCTTGAGCTAAGCACGTCACGGCCACAATGAGAGCAGTCAAACTGGCAGGCATCTCTTAAAGTTAAGGCTCTCTCTTCGTATATCTCGTTCTCGGTTGATCTGAATGACTACCGGGCTATGTAACCAGGGGTAGCATCATGACAACTGCTTCAGCTAGCAAATGGCAGTGGAGAAAAAATATAGTTACAATGTACGGCGAGTTAATGTCCATAACGCTTCTTCAGATCTGGTTGGCAAGATGGGACATTCATATTCAGCTGCTGTGCATTGATAGGGCAGATTCACCTATGGAGGAGGGAGTGCTGGGCCTTCCTCCCCTTCCTCTTGTACCAGCAGAATGGAGGCTAGCTCCGGAAACACCCTCATCGTCGGACTCCTGCAAAGAATATGTAATGAACACTGTGAGCACAGATTACGACCTGAAACACATTTTTTGAATGCAGACCTTTTTCAATGGTTGAAATGATTTTATTAGATCCTCTCACCATGCTGGAGCTCTTGAATTACCAGCAATCTCTATGTCCCCCCCCAAAGTAAAGTATATGGGTGATGCTGGACGATATAGAGGGCTTCTTTGAGCTGATAAATACCGACTGAGCTATTAATCTTTAGAACATTTAAGTACAGAAAGTCTCTATAAAGTAGTATTGACGAGAAGCAGAGCATTTGCAGCTGGGAAAGGGCTAGGGAGAGTTAGTACCAAACAGCAACCCACTAGACCACAACTGATTCCTATACGTGATTATTGATGTTGTGCCACGGCAGAATCTTGACCCCCTCTCAAGAGTCGAGACTCGAGTCTCACCCCCTCTGGCCCCCCTCCACCTCGTTTTCCCGCGCTTATTTACCCGCGCACTCTACGTGCCGTGAGCCTGCCGTGAGCCGTCCATGGGACTCGATTATCAATGATGACTAGTGATGACCAAGTGATGACCAGAAATTTCCAGAAATACTTATTACGCAGTTTGACTGTTTTCAACCTCTATATAATTGGGTTCTACCCAGTTCTAACAAGTTCTAGCTAGTTTGTGACATGTGCATATATTCAATTATTCATATATAAGAGAACTCATATGTATAATATAGAAGATAGGCTTTCATTAGAATAAGGAAGTAGGAGTAGTAATACAGGAGAATGCTCTCGTCTCGCATAAAATTTTAATTGACAATTACCTCAATGTGGCTAATTCTATGTGTAATACTATTTTACCTTCTTTGGTCAACGCTTCTCTGCCTTTGGCTTCTTCTCCGGGTGGGTTGGGAGGGTCAACTGTACACTTTTTGACTTCCTGCAATGAAAAAAATTGAGTTGCTTTGAAGCTTATGTAGCTTGCTTCTGTTAGTTGCTTCGAATGTCAGAACTTAAAAATTGAAGAGATCTGAAGAATTTTTGCGCGGTCATTTTACACGGGTATCATAATTGAATATTATTATGTCACAAATTTTGTTTTGAACAATATACTTCGTATATGTTTCAAAACTACAATTCTACTTGTAGCAATTTTTCCAAAATATTAAATTTTTTTCGTCAAACTTGCAAGTCGGTACGCCTGCACACCCCCGTCACTGTCCGTCAATCCGTGTTCCTGAACTATTCGGCACTACACTCAAAAGCATGCAAGGTTTTTAGTGATACCGAAGAGCCTAGTTGCGTAGCACCGTTTGGCTGCCATGGCGGCCTCTAGCGATGGCGTTCGTTAAGTCCTAGGAGATGCTAATACGTAATCTAGATCATGTGCACGCTTGTCCGGATCTAGCTTCCGATCGCTAGTAACCTAGGCCCTAGCAATGGCATCCGCTTCTGTAGTTTTGGCTACGGCACACCCGCGTTTAGGAATTGCAACCCTAGATACGACACACCCTCCTCCCTTAGACGTGTCTTGTCCTAATTGCCTGCGTAAGTTCAAGAATCTGCGTCGTTTAGGTGGTCACCGTAAGTCATGCCTTTTAAAATCTGCTGCATCTGCTCTTGTTCTGAGCAACAGTGGTCCATCCGATGCTGGGCCTACGCTTGAGCAATGGGAATGGGCTCGTATTTCCTTTCCTATGGAGATATTTCAGCCATGTAGACTTAGCCGTAGACGACGGGTTCCTTATGAGCTCAGACCTATGTTCTCCCAAGCATTCTGTATCCCCTTGCGACAAGTTTCTAAAGAGCCTGATGATATGGGGGGTTGGTTCTTGCTCCTTAGTTTCCAACGCCCCCTATTGTGGACCCCCCCTAATGCGTTAGTGAAGGGCCATCGCTACATACTCCCACGTATTCAGAGATTTCTTAGGGGCGAATGGAGGGAATTGGCTGAGGATTCCTATCGGCTTTGCATTCCCTTCCGCCTCCCACTAGTGACGTAGTGGGTGACGACACGGATAGAGCTCGACGCGCTGTTAGGTTAGCTAAGCTTGGGGAGTTAGGGAAGGCCCGCGAAGCTCTCCTCCCCAATGCGCCAGCACCTGACACTTCAGCCACCATTAAGCGTCTGCAAGCTCTCCACCCAGCCTCCTCCTCCCCTTTGCCCGATCGGATCCCTACTTACTCGCCTACAACACCTCTAGAGTTGGAGAAGGGTGCTCTTATGTAATGAATCAGTATATTGGTTGATATGATATTCATTTAAATAATATAGTTAAATGAGTTCAGCCTGCTGAACTTTAGTTAATATCGAGTCTGCTGGACTTTATTAAATCATCAGTTTAATGACTCAGCCGGAAGCAGCAGGCTGGAGTCAACTTAGGTCAGCTTGCTGACACATTCTTTGACAAGTAGATTCATTTCATCTTAGTCGCGCCCTACGATCGGCACGTAATAGATCGGGAGGCGGACCTTCAGGCACAGTCTTTGAGCTTTATAAGGACACATGCATGGATGCTGGTTCTATTGCATTCCGCGCCCTTTTCACCGCGTGCGGCCTTATTGCTCAGGGTCGGACTCCACCTGGAGCAACACATCTACTGGCATCATCCAGGCTCGTGGCTATGTCCAAGGGGGATGCAATCGTTTGCCCCATTGCTGTGGGGGAGGTGCTGTATCGTCTTACAGCCCGAGCCATAGCCTCGCAGCTTCGCGAGCCCTTCGAGGCTCACTTCGCTCCGAACCAGTTCGGAGTGGCTCTCCAGAGGGGGTGTGAGGCCATTGTTGCGTTCATCCGGCCGTCGCGGGAGGTGGATCCATCCCTATGGGTTCTCCAGGTGGACGTGGCCAACGCCTTCAACACCATCGATCGTGGAGTCATCTTTGACGAGCTTTGTGATAGCACCTGTTCCAGCCTGATCCCTTTCATGCGGGCATTCTACGGGTCCTCGTCTCCCCTCTACTATGCGCATGTGGATGGGAGTTTGACGACTTGACATCCGCTACTGGGACTTGTCAAGGTGACCCCCTAGGAGGGACCTTGTTTGCTTCTGGACATCTGCGTGCTCTCCGCTTAACCCGTCAGGCTTTCCCTGCAGTACATGTCCCATAGTATGCAGATGACACGCACTTGGTTGGTCACATGGACCATTTGGGCGCTGCCTTTTCCTCTCTCGAGATTCACCTTGGCTCCATGGGCCTTCGGGTTCAGCAGGCCAAGTGTTCCATCTTCCCTCCGCGGGGCATTGCGACCCCAGCTGACTTTCTTCCCTCTTTTGGTCGCTTACCGGAGGGTATCCGTGTCCTTGGTACCCCGATAGGCAGTCCCGACTTTATCCTAGATCAGACACAGCGCTTCCTTCAGAGTGTGGTATTGGAGCTCCCCCAGGTTGTAGCCCTGGGGAATGCGCAGATCTTGCTTGCCCTTCTCACTCTTTGTCTAGCGGCTCGACCAGTTTACCTCTCTCGTACCTTAGTTTCTACCCCCTCCGTTCTTTCAGAGTTTGCCTCTTTTAGGCAGTCCCTCATTATGGCTCTCTCCGAGTTGCTTGGCCTTGGCTCATTCGATCCTGGCCAGTCTTGGGCTGCCCAGGCTGTGTACCCGTGCTCCATGGGAGGAGTAGGCTTGGGAGATCTTGCCTTCACCTCATCGGCAGCTTTCTTGGGGTCTTGGGGGCTCATTGCGCACCTTCTTGCGACCCGCTTTGCTGCCGACGATGTCCAGATCCTTGCGGCTGCCATAGGGGAAGTGGAGACGGAGAAGTTCCCTTTTCAGGCAGCACTTGTGGAGGCTAAGTCCAGCTTGGTAGCAAATTGCTTGGGGGACGAGCCTCCAAGATTGGACTTTTCTTCGATGGTGGAGCAGGGGGACAGGGGCTTGCAGGCCATTCTCGCTCGAGCCCAGTGGGGTTCTCGCATGCACGGCCTGTTAGCACAGAGCACCTCGGTTGACCGCGCCCGCATTTGTTCCTGCGGCAGACCTAGCGCAGGTGCTTGGATGCAGGCCCTTCCCACTCGCCCAGCTTTGACATTCCAGGACTCACAGTTTTGCACTTCCCTCCGTATACGACTAGGCATTACACATCCGTGCCTTGCTCGCCTAGTTTGTGCGTGTGTGTAACGATTTAAGCTTTTTAGGCGTATTTGGGACGTTTTCCCAATTACCTAAAATACGTTATACTATTTATCATAAGTTATTTGATAAATGATTGCATCACATTGAATTATTCGCCACACACGTGTGCCGATTAATTCCCGGTCGATTGGCGAAACAACCGAGATACTATTGCAAAAAGCGTCGTAACGTAATTCGACTACTTCGCAAAAGTACGACATAATTATTCATAAAGTTACTTTGAATAATTATGAGATGATAATTTAATTAATCATTGTTTAATTAAGTTATTTTGATTGTCATTATTACGAATAATGGACAATCACAGATTTCGGATTACGACTAGTCGTAATACGAAGAAACAGTCGTATCATTAGTACGAACAAACAGTCGTAAAGTCAAACGAAACGAAATATGCAAAATCGCTTTGCATCCGAGCGGATTCGAACCCGCGACTTTCGTTTGAAACGTTCACACCTAACGATTGGCCAAAGTAGCTTTTTAAACTACAGGTTCATGACAAAAGCAATTGTACGCGACTCCGCGATCAATCGCGACTTTTTCGGAAAGTCGCGAGAACGCGAAAACGCCCATTTGGCGCGAAACGGTTTTCGGAAACCGTCGAAAAGTTTCCAAACGGCCAACTGCGCGTTTCGAGCATTCGGCCAAATGGGACACGTCCCTTCGACCGTTTTCGTTGAACATAAACCAGTGCCCTAGGTGGTGACTCGAAGCACTCCAGTGCCTCATGTTGTGCAGGTTTAAATACCTGCAGAGTCATTGTGAGTGCAACTCTCACAAGCACACATTCTACGTTAGTTCTCACCTTCGCTCTTTCGAGTATTCGTCAATTTCCACAAGTATACAGATTTTCCTCCCACTTGAATTAAATATTCCTTGAATACCGAGGAAAGATCCTCTCGAAAAGCAGAAACGTCACATTGGTATCGGAGCCGATCTCGGTTTCTCCAAGGAATTTTTATTTTTTTAGTGGCTGGAATATATTTTTGGGAAAAATATTTGGGGCAATTTTTCGTATTGGGAAGGTCACCCATCCCAGTACTGCCCTGACCCCCCGGTCGCTTATCGTATTTCGACGGGAAATTTTTTCTCTCTCTTCCGGCGCTATCTCGGCTTCCATATGGAGGGCGACAATGGTGCCGCTGCGACTGCTGCCGCTGCTGCCGCCGCCGCTGCAGCTGCTCTACCCGCTCCTGTCGTCACCAGCAGCGATGCTAGAGGATTGCCCGCCGAGCCAATCTCGCCGCGCACTTTCCAGCAAACCATTTTACAACGCTTCACGGCCTTGACGACTGACAGTCAAACCATGACAATGGCACTTAGTACTTTGTCCGACGTCATTGGTCGTACAGAAGACCGTGTTAACCTCGCTGAAGCCACTCATACAGAGTTGGCCGACCTTGTCACTCGCTTCGTTGCTGCAATGGACACTCACCCTTCGATTGGTCCTTTTTTACAGGCTGCCCAAGGGATGCCGGGCCCATCAGGGACCGCAGGCGACAACGCCAACACGCCAATCCCGCCCATCATCCTTGGGCAGGCCGCGGCACCAACGCCTTCGTACAAACCATCGCCGCCTGAAAAGTTTCAAGGCGGCCCCAATTCTGATGTACGCCGTTTTCTCAAAGAACTCAAAACCTTCTTTGCGTTAGCGAAAGTAGCCCCTGCCGACCAAGCCATGATGGCTTCCACTTTTCTCAAGGGGGATGCATCGCAGTTATGGCATGGGACTAAGAGGGGGCCCATCACTTTCGAGGAGTTAAGTACCGAGTTACGCAATTCTTTTGGGCGTCACAACCCATCCAAGATAGCTCGTGATAAGTTGCTTCTCCTCAATCAGACAGGCACTATCGAAAACTATATCAATAAGTTATGTATCTTTGTCGCCCAAATAGTGGATGTTCCAGTTGATACTGGGATGCAAATTCACCTTTTTCGCTTGGGACTCCAGGCGAAATACGCTAATCGTCTCAACGCGAACCCGGTCACCGATTTGGAATGGACAGCCATCGCCGATCTCATTCGTTATACCGAGACTTTAGCTCAAGAGGAGTCGGTCGCTACGCCTGAACGGGCCTCGCGTCCATCACGTCCTCCATCGTCCTTTCCTAGTACAAGTAAACCCGCCCCCAAGAGGAACTATCCTAATGGCGCGGGCCCTAGCACTTGATCCACTAGTCCACCTCCCAAGATAGGCAAAATAAACAACACCGAAGCTCGCAATTGTATGATGACCAGAGGGCTGTGTTTTGGTTGTGGGAAGCAAGGGCATACGATCTCGCAATGTCCTACTAGGAGGGATTCGAGAAACGATCCCAAGGGGAAAGGCAAGGGGCCTTTAAAAGAGTAGCTCAGGAGCTAGTCGCAAAGCCTCCTTCTAAGCTTTTAACAACACGACTTAGTGAGCAGGAAATTCTAGGAGTTTGCGCGCAAGCCCCAAGAATCCTTGTTCACTCAGGCATACCCGATATAAATATACTTCGAAACGAATATATTTTTATGCCAGTGTTGAGCTTTGCTGAGTTCTTGGAACTCGAGTGCATCCATGATACCATGTTCTTGCACTTTCAGCCGCATGATCCTAACCTTGCCAAGTGTTGCGAACACTTATCTCGCTTACGGAAAATGCACAAGTGTCTTGCACCAATATATATTGCTGCATTCATACATATTTGCGCGTACTTTGACCCGATTACTCGATTTTGCGCAAGGACAGCAATGCAAAATGGGATTTTGGTAAAGGACGTCCATATTTCCCACATTCCTCTCAAGGCGAGGACGTTGCTGGTGATGCATAATGCTTCTTTGGGATTAAGTATGACATTTGAAACGAAAGTTTCAGGTAAATCATGCTTTACAGTCATTGATTCAGGCGCGTCAGTAAGCTTCATCAGTGCACGTTTTGCACAAGGGATGAAGGTGTTTCCAACACTCAAGGACGAGACTCTTCGCCTTGGCGATGGCTCGTTAGCTTGCATTACTGGAATGCTTAAATTACCGCTCAGCGTGCAGTCCTTCCATGGGCGTGTACAATTCTACGTAACTGAATTGCCGCATGGAATCGACGTAGTTTTGGGTAATGATTGGCTTACGCAAACAAGTGCATTGCTTGACTTCAGTCAAAAGACATGCATTGTACGCAAGGGGACCAGGAAGATTTCTCTTCAGTCCCTTAAGCCCGATATGGCCTTGGAAAGTCCTTCGAAGACTCTTCTATTGTCCATAAAGCAAGCGCGACGTTTGGCAAAGCACGGTCAAAATGTTTTCTTTGGATTACTGAGACCCGATTCCCCAGCAACTTCAACTACGCTCTTTACGCAAGAACCGATGTTGGACATTACTGGTCATGAAGAAACACTCACAGCCGACCTTTTTGCTCTTTTGCAAAAGTATAAGTCAGTGTTTCCAACTGAAATACCAGCCGGGCTTCCGCCTGATAGGGGTATTGGACATACCATCCCTCTCGTTCCCGATTCTCAACCGACTTGGCGCCCGATTTATCGCCTAAGTCCGTTGGAAATGATCGAGATGAAAGATCAAATTAGCGACTTGCTGGAGAAAGGCTGGATTGAGCCGAGCTCTTCTCCATTCGGGGCCCCCATCCTCTTTGTCTAAAAGAAAGATCGGACGCTTAGAATGTGCATTAATTATCGTGCGCTGAACAACATAACGGTCAAGAACCGCTATTCGTTGCCTCGCATTAATAATTTGTTTGATTCGCTGCAGGGGGCATGCGTGTTCTATTCGCTTGATTTAGCCCAAGGCTATCATCAGATTCGAATCACACCAGAGGATGTCCCCAAAACAGCGTTTCGAACGCCTATTGGGCATTTCCAATACAAAGTCCTAAGTTTTGGACTTACCAAAGCACCAGCGACATTCCAAAGTACCATGAACGATTTGTTTAGACCTTACTTGGGGAAATTTGTCCAGGTTTACCCCGACGATATCCTCGTCTACTCAAAGAACAGGGACGAGCATTACAAGCACCTCGAGTTGGTGTTGCAAATCCTTCGTGAGCAGCAGCTGTACGCTAAGCTCAAGAAATGTTCCTTCCTAAAGGATGAACTGTTGTACCTGGGACATATAGTGGGTTCAAAAGGGGTGCGCCCTGACCCAGCCAAGATAGCGTGTGTTGCTGACTGGCCTCTCCCAACCGATATACATACTGTACGTTCATTCCTCGGGTTTGCTAACTACTTTTGTAAGTTTATGCAAGGTTATTCAGTGATGGCCGCGCCACTCACTGCTCTGACAAGAAAAGATAAGACGTTCATTTGGGATGAGGATACGCAACATGCGTTTGAGCGCATTAAGTATGCACTCACGAATGCGCCACTTCTTTCATTAGCCGATCCCGACTTGCCTTACGAGGTCGTCGCCGATGCGTCTGGTGTTGGAATAGGGGCTGTAATGCTGCAGGCAGGCCAGCCTATCAGTTTTGAGAGTCGAAAGCTGACACCTGCCAAACAAAATTACTCAATGATAGAGCAGGAGCTCTGGGCAGTCATATACGCTTTGAAAACTTGGTGATGTTATTTAGAAGGCTGCAAAGGTTTGACAGTGGTTACGTACCACTGCCCAAATACTTTCTTTCAAATTCAACCAACGCTATCAAGGAGACAGACGAGATGGTCTGAGTTCTTGCAACGATTCCACTTTCAGTGGGCGTATCGCCCAGGCCGCAACAATGTTGCTGATCCTCTAAGGCGAATTCCTCACCACCACTTGATGTTGGGGACTGATGCGAGCTTGCGAGAACAAAATGGTCAGATTTCGAGGGCGGCCACCCTTGATTTAGCTGTACTCCCCCAGACGTCTGATCGCAACCAGCCTGGTGACGCGGGCACACCCGATTTGGATAACATGCATAACTCGGAAATACTTGACCTGCATCAACTATTTCACGAGGGCTATCTCAAAGATCCGTTTTTCCTAGATCTCCAGGGTACTGGCTTGAACGGTGTAGCCGTAACGATGGACAATATGAATAAAAGGAAAGAACACTCAAACTATTCGTTTGAGGACGGTTTTTGGTGGCACAATGGGCGCATTGCTGTTCCAGAAGGACGAGTAAGACATGTGCTACTACGAGAAGCGCGTGACTCTCCTTACTCAGGTCATCATGGAATTACCAAAATCACACACTCTTTGCGCCAAGGGTACATTTGGCCGTCCCTTAAGGTTGATGTTGCCGAGTACATCATCAACTGCGCAACATGTCAGAGGAATAAGCCGAGCAATACGTTGCCCGCTGGGAAGTTGCAACCGTTGGAACTTGCATATGCTCCTTGGGAAAGCATAAGGCTCGACTTTGTCGTTGAATTGCCTACCACCGATCGAGGACACAATGGGGTGCTAACGATCGTGGATCGTTTCACTAAGATGGTACACTTTGTGGCCACTACCCCAGCACTTGATGCCGTCGAGACCGCACGTCTCTTCGTAGATCACGTGTTCAAGTTGCATAGCATGCCGAAAGAAATCATAAGTGATCGTGACAGTAGATTTACGAACCACTTCTGGCAGGAAGTTTGTTCGCATTTTGGCACGAAACTTAAGATGTCAACTAGCTTCCATCCTCAGACCGATAGTTAGACAGAACGAATGAACCGCGTTCTGCAATAGTTCCTTAGGCATTCTGTGAATCCTCGCCAAGACGACTGGGATACCCTCCTTTCAGTCGCAGAGTTTGCAGTTAATAATGCTTATCAGGATAGTGTTAAGGAAACTCCATTTTTCCTCAACTATGGGCGACATCCGCACACTCCTCTCACGCGCGTCGTTTACGCTGAGACGGGGCTGTCAACCATGAGAGTACCAAGTGCACGCCTATTTGTCCATTCTCTTCAAGAGGTGCACAAAAACGCGAAGCTGGCTTTAGCCGCTGCTCCAGATCGGCAAAAAAAGTTTGCTGACACGCACAGGACTGAGTTAAGTTTTCAAGTTGGCAATAAAGTATTTTTGCAAACTAAAAACCTCCAACTCAAGCACAGGAAAGCGCAAGCTTCTGCCTCGCTGGGTAGACCCTTTTATCGTTATCGCAAAGGTTGGACCTGTTGCATACCGACTGGATTTGCCTAAATCCATGGGGCGAACGCATCCTGTGTTCCATGTCAGTTTACTGAAGCTGTTTAGGTCCGATGGCCGCTATCAGCCACAAGCACCGGAATTGGAACTCGCCGATGATGATAAAGCCTGAGATGTAGAGGAGGTCTTAGGACACCGCTACACTCGTCATAAATCTCCACGCGTGGAGCTTTTGATAAAGTGGCTAGATTACGATTCCAGTTGGAACTCGTACGAACGTCAGGACGAAATCCTACTTAATTGTAAGGACCTGGTCCAACAATATTGTTTACGATGGGCTGATGCTCAAAAGCTCTGCGCTGAGGCAAGTGTGCTACCAAGCGCTCTTCGTAAGCCATGGAACAAACGCAAAAAAGACGCGGCCAAGTAATCGCTCTTTTCCGTCACTGTGATGATGCATAGTCCAATCGCTCACCAGTGTTTCCCGCTAGTCAAGGCTAGTATCGACACATCTACGACTTAAAAGACGTACGCTTAACGAGGACGTTAAGTTCTTTTAAGGGGGGAGGAGTGTAACAATTTGAGCTTTTTAGGCATATTTGGGACGTTTTCCCAATTACCTAAAATACGTTATACTATTTATCATAAGTTATTTGATAAATGATTGCATCACATTGAATTATTCGCCACACACGTGTGCCGATTAATTCCCGGTCGATTGGCGAAACGACCGAGATACTATTGCAAAAAGCGTCGTAACGTAATTCGACTACTTCGCAAAAGTACGACATAATTATTCATAAAGTTACTTTGAATAATTATGAGATGATAATCTAATTAATCATTGTTTGATTAAGTTATTTTGATTGTCATTATTACAAATAATGGACAATCACAGATTTCGGATTACGACTAATCGTAATACGAAGAAACTGTCGTATCATTAATACGAACAAACAGTCGTAAAGTCAAACAAAACGAAATATGCAAAATCGCTTTGCCTCCGAGCGGATTCGAACCCGCGACGTTCGTTTGAAACGTTCACACCTAACCGATTGGCCAAAGTAGCTTCTTAAACTACCGGCTCATGACAAAAGCATCTGTACGCAACTCCCCGATCAATCGCGACTTTTCCGGAAAGTCGCGAGAACGCGAAAACGCCCGTTTGGCGCGAAACGGTTTTTCGGAAACCGTCGAAAAGTCTCCAAACGGCCAACTGCGCGTTTTGAGCATTCGGCCGAATGGGACACGTCCCTTCGACCGTTTTCGTTGAACATGAACGAGTGCCCTAGGTGGTGACTCGAAGCACTCCAGTGCCTCATGTTGTGCAGGTATAAATACCTGCAGAGCCATTGTGAGTGCAACTCTCACAAGCACACATTCTACGTTAGTTTTCACTTTTGCTCTTTCGAGTATTCGTCAATTTCCACAAGTATACAGATTTTCCTCCCACTTGAATTAAATATTCCTTGAATACCGAGGGAAGATCCTCTCGAAAAGCAAAAACGTCGCGGTGTGGGAATGAGGCATCTACTACACATGTCTTGAGGTGTGCACGAGAGAAGCAGCGCACAGCGACCCATGACGTTGTCCGGGATAGCGTCGCCATGATCGCGAGGAGGTCACATTTTGCGGTGGCCTTGGAGAAGGGAGGCCTACTCCCTCTTCTTCCCTCCCAGACCAAGGGCCGCCGTGTGAATATTGTTTGCATGGCAAGAAAGTCGGTGGCGCGCTCATTGCTCGATGTAGTTGTGGCCAATCCTCTGGAAGAGGGTATCGTGGAGCTGGCTTCATCCACAGTAGGGGTGGCGACGGCGATCAAGGAGAAGGCCAAGACTCTCAAGTACAGCGACACTCCAGTTGGCAACACCTTTGTCCCACTAGCGATGGAGATTTTGGAACATTAGCCACCAAGATCCACGACTTCCTCAACCTTTGCGCTGAGCGCATAGTCTCCCTCAGCTTCAGTGTCTCTATTGACAATGCCGGTTATAGAGACTTGGTCAACGCGATCAAGCGAGAGTACCGCCAGCTAGTCGGTTGTAGTCTATAGAGAGCTCAGGCTTCTACCATTCACGAGGGTGCAGCTAGCGCCCTATCTAGGACTGTGCATCGACCCCCAGTCCCTCTCGTATCAATTTTCCTTGCCGACGCCTTAGCAGTTCTTGGTCCTTGCAGTTTTTGGTAAATGAGTATGGACCTTCATTCTATTTTGAAGCTCGCTCCAAGTTGATTAATTCATACCCCTTTTTTTTTATCGGCTCCGGAAATTGCTTGTTGTCTCTCATACTCGACTGGATGTTGTTGACATCACAAATTGAAAAAAGCAGGCATCGACGCCACAAACCCCAGAAACTTCAAAACACGAGGAATGGTGAAAAGAACTCACCTCGGTCCCGTCCGTCCCTCGCTCTCCTCCCGCCAGCGGCTATGGCTTGTCAGTCGTGACTAGTTGTGACTCACTGCCCAAACAGAAAAGCACAAAAAAAAGTGTCAGTCGAATGACAATTTCAAAGACATTCGATGCACATTTTTAGTGGGCCGTCCCGGCACACTCGAAGTCTCGTTCTCATTCTGTGTTCTCGTTTCTCGTTCTCGTTCTCGATTGGATGTTCCTTTCATGCATTGCAATTGAATGTTTGTGAGGGGACCGACAATTTCCCTCACGAACGCCCGCAAACAATGACGACAAATTGAAACGTCAACACGCAGATGCAACATCGCGATAAAAAAACAAACTTAGATGACACAAACGTCGACTACATTGACGGCTCTCGTCGCCAATGAGACAAACTAATTATCACAAAAACAAGGCGGGCCAAGCAAGAAAAAGCCCAGCGCCATGTCCGACACTAAATAGACGAGGGAGGGTCAATACAATTCACCTCAACCCGGTGCGCCCTTCGCTCCCCACCCGCCAGCGGCCATGGCCCAGTCGTCGTCAGGCGTCCCTGCACAAACACACAAAGAGAACAAGTGACGATTCCGATGCCACAACGAGCATTTATCAGGCGCCGGCCCGGCGCACTCGAAGTGTGCACCGACGTCGAGGAAGGGTCTTGAACGATCCCGAACACATCGAAACGACGTCGCGTCCGACTACGAATCCGACGCGCACTTACGAGGCCCTTACTGATTTACCCCCTCACAAGAGTTACGTGAGGGGCGCCTTATCGACGACCACAAACTACACTACATACTCGTTCTCGATTGTGGTGGAATGTTTTTGAAAGGGCCGACAAGTTCCCCTCACAAACGCCCCCGAACGATAACGTCAAAATTTGAAAAGCGAGCGTCATCGTGAACAAATTGACGCAAACGACAAATTTTCAACAGCAAAAATGATGACTACAAATCGAAGATGACGACAAATCGAAACATTGCACGAAAGAAGAGGAAACGTCGAAACAAGTGGACGGCGCCCGTCGCCGTCGAAACAAATCAACCATCACAAAAACAAAGAGGCGCGGCCAAGCAAGAAGGGCCTCGGGCCATGGCCGACAATAAAAAAGACGAAGCAGGCTCAACACAACTCACCTTGACCGGTCCGCC
Source organism: Mesotaenium endlicherianum (assembly GCA_009602735.1). Lineage (NCBI taxonomy): Eukaryota > Viridiplantae > Streptophyta > Zygnematophyceae > Zygnematales > Mesotaeniaceae > Mesotaenium > Mesotaenium endlicherianum. The sequence continues at coordinate 118,278 of WELA01007128.1, forward strand.
CCCCGCTCCCCTCCCGACAGCGTCCATGGCAGTCGTCAGGCGTCTCTGCACAAAAAAAAAAAAAAAGCAAATGACTATTCCAACACTACAACAAGCATTCATCATGCGTCGGTCCGGCGCTGTCGAATTGTTAATCGATTTTCATCCACGATGTTGAAGGTACTTGAACACGTCGGATCGAACACGTCGAAAACACGTCGCGTTCGACCACGAAGCCTGACGCGCACGTGCGAGGCCCATATTGATGACCACATCGCAGAGGTTACGTGAGGGGCGCCTTACTGACGAACACAAAAGAGGCCTTGTTCTTGTTCTCGTTCTTGATCGTGGTGGAACGTTTGTGAGGGGGCCGACAAGTTCCCCTCACGAACGCCCCCGAACGATAACGCCAAACTCCGAAAAGCGAGCGTCACCGTGACCACACGGACGCAAACGACAAACTTTCAGCAGCAGAAAGGACGACCGCAAGTCGGCGACGACGACAGACCGCAACGTCCATGACAGCGAACGACACGTCGGAACGTTCGACGACGGCCGTCGGCGTCGAAACGAATCCACCTCCACGAAAACAAAAAGGCGCGGCCAAGCAAGAAGGGGCCCGCGCCATGGCCGACAACCGAAAAGACAAGGAAGCTCAACACAATTCACCTCGGTCCTCGACCGGTCCGCCCCCCGCTCTCCCCTCCCGCCAGCGGCCATGGCCCGGCAGTCGCCGCTGCACAAACACAAAAAGCAAAAGAGTGTCAATTGAATGACAACTTCAACGACACCCGATGCACATATAGAGTGCGCCGGCGGAAAGGGCGGGCCGCACCGGGGCCGCACAGGAAAAGCTTGCCCGACAAACGCTTTCGCGTGGTAAAGCTCCGATGTCGAACGCGTACAGGCCCTCGCGCACACGAGCGAGGGCCCTTACTGATTCCCCCCTCACAAGAGTTACGTGAGGGGCGCCTTATTGACCAACACAAAACAGGCCTCGTTCTCGTTCTCGTTCTCGACCGTTTCGAATCATCTCGAACACATCTAACAAAAAACGACGTGAGGGTACATGCCTTCCGTTAGTAGTTCGCACAATTCGTTCGCAAGAGGTCGTTGTCCCTCACACGGAAAATGTGCTCTCGCTCGGATTGCACACGCTCGCCGGACGTCGCGCACGGTCGCGCTCTAGCAAATTTGGCCCGTCGCAGACCTATTATTTGATCAGTAGCGGAATAAATCGCCTCTCCTTAGCAATTTCACTCTTTTGCAAAATGAATAACGCTAAAACCTGAAGTTGGCTAAAAGGAATTTGGGGACGGTCTAAGAATTGCATTCGAACATGTAATGAACCAGTCCATCATTTATTTAATAAATTTCATATACAAATACAATCCTAAATAAGTATTATGTCAACATACTCACATGTGCGAGTTCATATAAATGAATGTATGTCGATGTAATGCGAGTTTACTTACTTTGTCAAAAAGGTCAGCAGGATGACTTTTGTATCATAGTGTAGTTTGCTGAGATTTATATATCAGTTATATATAGGATATAACATCAGTAGGTTGACATATAGTAAGCTCGCTTGATATTAGTCAATATACTTAGCTTCAGTACGCTGAGGATAGATATATTCATTTAGATTATTATTTGTAGATTGGCACATGTGACCGTAGTATACTGAAAGTCGGGAGGTCAACTGAGATTCGGTAAAACGATGTCCTACCAGTGTGGTTAACTCCTGGGTAGGCGGAGCCGTCGTCAGTCAACTGAACAGTTAGGACTTCAGTCAACCGACCAATTAATATGGTCGTTATACCTAGATCCGTGGGTCCCAACTTAACGGGTTTCCCACGAAACGGCGCACCTTGCGCCGTGGTCAACCAGGTGGTCACTAGGTACATAGCATGCTGGGATCTCGTGGTCCCTCATCCTGGACAGTAGGCTTTACAGTCGGATTTCTACTTGCAAGTGATGTGTGCACTTTTGGGTTCGTTCTAATGACCAGCCTTCACGGAAATTGACATGGCTGCTCTGTCTGCGCTTCAAACGGAGCGCACTAGAACTTTTCGGAAAGGTCTGATCAAGATGAATCCGTTGCCGTTGAGTTTTCTCAATTTGAAGTAGTATTGGCAGAGTTATGCCCTTTGACATTTTGGGGTTACACAGCGGACAGATTCCATGGTTTTGCACCTAAGTCAGTGGGATGTGTCTTAGCTACAGTATGGTCACCTGAATGAGAGCGCCTTTGCTATTCACTCCCCTGATGTTGTGCATGTGCTATACATGCTTACATGCCTGGTAGGCAAGAGGCCATGAGTTTCTAAAGGAGAAGCTCGTCTTCAAGCTCGCCTCTTACTTGTGCCTCGTGTTAGTGTGCGACTATGGCACACTACGGTGAGTGGGTCAAGGGGTGTAGATGAGTAAATGGAATTCATTATGAGGGCAAAGATCGCTCCCTGATTTCACACGCTTCCACCTATCTCTAATCTTATAGATTTAAATGACATATATTAATCTTGAATAAGCAAGATTCATTTCAGAACAGCTCGCCAGAACGTGAATAAAGCACTACAAAATGCATACAGCGACAGGCGTAACAAGAAGGGGGACATGAGGGGGCTCTGGATTCAACGTATCAATGCTGGACACAAGAGCATGGAGTAAGTGCACTTAGAACCTTTCGAGAGCAGCTCTGCAAGCAATGAAAGACTAGTGGCATGGGAACTCGCATGCCGGGATGTAATTTTGTCTTAGCACAATGAGGTTGTCGATTTCAGAAACACTAAAGAGCAGTCTCTAGGGACTTGGCTTGCCTGCAAACAGCAACGTCCTAAAAATTATTTTATTTAAGCATGTTCATTCGTTGATCAGGTTCGGGTTTTTTGTCATGGCAACAACCTCATGTAGTTTGAGTGAGTTAAAGAAGTAGAAAGTGTTGCCCATTGGTGAAGTAAAATACAGGTAAACTTCAAATCCAAACATAACGTCCAATATCTGCCCCAGGCTCCCGCAACTACAGTGGTACATTAAACCTTTCACCAGTTAAAATGGTGATGCTTATCCAGCGCTAACTCTTGTAACGATGGCTGCAGGTGAAGTGCGGGGAGTACATTAATGGGCTTAACCACGAGAATGTTCAGCTGAACCGCAAACTTCTCTCGGAGCTGGCCATGCACTAGCCCTATAGCTTCAAGTCTCTAGTAGACCTCACCAGGAGCTATCCAAGGCCTCCACAAGTGAAACAGATCCCAAGCTAGCACAAACCCTGAGATTTTAATTCGTTGCCTACATTCTTAACCTACACCAAGCACACTAAATTGGTAATCTTGCCACTCATTTGGTCCAGTGTGGCACATCTTATCACCATAGGGGGCTGGTGGGGTTTAAAGCGTACGGCAAAAGCAAAGACACATGGTGCGGAAGGGGGTTGTTTTTAATGAAACACAACACGGTAAGGATCCATGCACGAGCTGAACAGAAAGTGCAGTTAGCAAGAGTGCCCATGAAGTTTGTCGAGGGAGCCGTATTGTAATTCCACCACAAGCACAGGAGACCGAAAGTGCGCCTGTCGTCGGTCGTAGCTTGCTTGAAGCCCACAATATCGACTTCGCACGGATTTGGGGATCATCGCGGCTTTTCATCGGGCTTCGTAGTATCGTACCGTTTCCCAATTAGAGTTCTGTCGAGACACTTTCTGAGTTGTTTTGAGCTGCGAGCGCTGCATGCAAACGAGCAAACGGTGCAGGTGATCTTGCAGTTCTTTTCCTAGTCTGATGGCAAAATTATCGGTGCATTGTAGCCCAGATATAATCGGGATCCTCTTGGTCTTTTTATCTAATTGTGAGATATAAGTGTTTTTACTTTTTGTATACATATTGTAAAACAAGAGTGTGGTCCTGGTCAATGACCTCCCAGCTTCTAACTTTCACCTTAACTTGATTGGCGCTTAAAATGACGCACTGTCGAGCCGGGCCTTTTCTGGGACTGGCAGTTTAAGCTGTACAAGTACTCTGGACCAGGTCAGTGGTGCTTCTTGTGGCTATATAGATTCGCGGAGACAGATGATTGGAAGGAAGATGATTCTGCAGATTAGCTCATTTAAGGAAGACAATAATCCTTTGCGATTCTTAAAGTAAATTAATTTGCTGGTTCAGCCCGTTCACGATAACTTTTTAAGCACTGATGGCCTCCAGATGGTTGAAAACTTCTCAGGGTGCAGTCGTACAGCTCCAGTATGCAACGATTGTCTTTGCCACCTCCATCTCCCTCTCTGCGTATACCCAGTACAGGGACCGTCACCGCCTTCTGCAATAAGTCCATTGGTCCCTCGCCTAAGGACAGAGGAGTGAAAACGATAGCAGTTTGTTTGCAAAGAAAAGAATAGTGCCACTAAAGGGCAACCCCCCCCCCCACACATACTCGTGTCCGCTCATGTGTGCCGGGCCTGCCCTCTAAGAGCAAAGTAGCAGTCCAGCATGCAGTGCGTGAGTTCTTTGGAGGGAAGATGCTCGTCGACTCTTAGTGCAGATACCACTATATAAACCTCTATATGAGTCTCGTCAGGATGTATCGATCCTCTAGGGTACATCCTTCATCTGACCGCACCCCTCCTCTTCCTCCTCCCTGTCTGTGCTTGCAGTTCCAACTGACCACTCGGATCCAATTGAGGACCCGTCCAGTTGCAGGCCAAGGCAAGCACTGGCACACGCTCTTCTCCACAAGGGCTTAGCTGCCCCCTTGTTTTCTAAAGTCCAAAATTCCTTCACCTCTGGAACCCAACAATAGCACAGGTGGTGCGCGCAGCCTCGCAGCTTCCTGGTAGTGTTCAGGGCACTGACAAAAGCAGAGGATAAGCAAGGAGGCTTGAGAAGGAGGGGGGGGGAAGAAAAGGAGGAGGAAGGCGAGGAAGGAGAAGAAAGAGGAGGCAGGATGAAGATAGAGGATGTGCAGTCGGCGAGCAAGAAGCAGCGCATTGCCGCCCATACCCACATCAAGGGGTTAGGACTTAAGGTACCCCCCCTTCCCCCCTTCCCCCTCCCCTGTTCCCCGNCTGCCGGATCGGTATGATAATTGAACGTTCTTCAGTCTGCGCCCATCTTGAAATGAGCATGGCCATGGCTGTATGCATATGTATCCTTCATAGGGCATGCCTAGTCGGCGCTTGTCCTCAGTTCCATCCCGAACCCTCAAGCCCTCACCCTCAGCCTTATCAGGTGAAGCCCTAACCGTGGCCCTTTTGCCACCCTTGTGCCTTCCGGCCGCCCCCCTTCGCCCTCTCCGGGGTTGCAGGACGACGGCAGCGCGGTGGACATGGGCGCGGGATTTGTGGGGCAGGCGGAGGCGCGTGAGGCGGCGGGGCTGGTGGTGGACATGATCCGCGCCAAGCGCATGGCGGGGCGCGCACTGCTGCTGGCGGGCGCGCCCGGCTCCGGCAAGACGGCGCTCGCGCTCGGCATCGCGCAGGAGCTCGGCGCCAAGGTGCCCCTTCTCTCCCCTGCTCCCCTGCTCCTGCTCCTGCTCCTCCTGCTTTGCTCCTGCACCTGCTCCCCTGCTCCTGCTTCTGCTCCTCCTGCCCCTACTGCTTTTCGCTCGTCACTTCTGCTCCCGCTGCTGCTGCTGCTGCAAATGTCTTGGGTGTTGCTGTCACGCCGTGTTCGCCTCTGCCTCTCTCGCTGTCGCTCTAGTCAATGTCTCTGTTGCACTCGTGCCTGTCACAGTTGCACTCTCCGCTGGCGCTGTTGCGATCGCACTTGCGTTGGCTCTGGAACTGGCTTGGCACCGGAACTGGCGCTGGCGCTGGCGCCAGACACACTCACTGTCGCCCACACGCTCCGTCGCCCTGCACATTCGGCGGGCCCCCCTAACAAGCAGGGGCATCCTGTGCGGGCGTGTGCGCGCGAGCAGGTGCCCTTCTGCCCCATGGTGGGCTCCGAGGTGTACTCGGCGGAGGTGAAGAAGACGGAGGTGCTGATGGAGAACTTCCGGCGCGCCATCGGGCTGCGCATCAAGGAGAAGAAGGAGGTTTACGAGGGCGAGGTGCTTTCCTCCTCTCTTCTCCTCTGCCTGTCTCCCCCC
>WELA01007128.1:129807-145019 GCA_009602735.1 Mesotaenium endlicherianum
CCCCCCCGCCACCCACACCCACTTGAGCTCTTCCTCTTTCAGTCCATCTTTTCCTGACCTGCACGCGTCTCTGCGGCATGTGTGGCTTGTCATCTTCTTGTAACTTGCAAGAGCTGCGGGGGGCCTGCCTTGCGAAGGTGCCTGTCGCCTGACAAAAGCTTGAGGCAGGCGCGGAGGCAGGCTTGCAAGCAGCAGCTTGGCTGGGGGCGGGTGTCTGGGCAGATCCAAAGGGGAGGATGCTCTTTTTAATCTCATCGTGTCGTCTATACTCCCAGTTGACTCATCACGTCCTAATGCAGCACTCGGAAAGAGAGTCAGGACTGTTGTATTCCAACAATTTTTGATCCTTTTTCCAGTGCTGGGGCAGCGTCCTTTGCCACTGAACGTCCGTGCATACCACCAGCACAGCCTCAGCTCTACGTCCCTCGCCGTCATTGGCGTGCCTCTTTTCTGTTCTCTTTTTCTTGTCCGACAGGCATGCGGTGCAGCTGCTGGCGCCGGCCTCCGTGATCGCCCGATCCAACGGCCGGGACCAGATCTCCAAGGTGCGAGATTTTCTCAACAAGTTTGCTGATGCTGCTGCTCCCTCATGGGCCTCTGCCCCGCACCCACACACAGGGTTGGGCTGGCCGCACGGTGCTTTCGTCTTCATGGGGGAGTGAGGAGAGGCCAAACGTCAGGGGCTGAACGTGCAAATAGAGGGGAATGCGTAGAGCCTGCATTGCTGTGGATGAGAAAGAGAGCCAAGCGAGGGGGCATTTTGCTGGAGGGGGGCGGGCGACCTTGTTCCGCATCGTGTGGAACTTCCTGCCGGTCTTTGGTATATACGTCACTACATTCACGTGGCATCCTATGATGGTCGCGGCGAGCGTCTGTTGGTCCTCCTTGAGTGAATCGGGTGCTTGTTGTGACAGGATCTTGTTGTCATTAAGCTCTTCTCGCCATATGTCTGTGCGTACGTGTGTGTTTGTGCACGTGATGTTTTCGACAGGCTGATCTGGAAGACATCACAGGGCTCTTCCTCGACGCCAAGGCGTCCGCCAAGTTGCTGCAAGAGCAGTCTGACAAGTATATCTCGCAATGAGTCACTGATACGGTGCTACAGAATAATGCGGTAGCTCTAAGCAGTAACTCCGTGTTGTACTGGCAATCACACCGTTAATAAGAGGAGAGAGCAAGTCGCAGGGTAGATGCGATGCGACTTGGTTGATTTTCGGCCCTTTGATTTTACTGTTCTCTAGTTTTCTTCTTGCGGTCTCCTTGTAGTTCTGGGTGTGAGGCGTTCTTTTGTCGTACAGGAGTATTGACCTTGGTGATGCAATATCGCATTCTTGCTTCGTCCTCCATTTTCCAGCTTGACTTGAAGTGGAGGATTCCAGCATTTATTGCTTGCTTAATTACATGGAAGGGGTTGGTTACGAGATAACGAATTCAGCAATAACATGCACTTTAAGGTCCCAGCAAATCCAAGAACAAGCAGCGACATTGATGGCCAATATACTCCTCGAGCTCCGATGTACTTCAATCTATGCAAACTTTGTACTCGATCGAGACTGCTACTGTCTCAGTGCTCAATCTTTACGATAAAAATGGTGCGACGGTGCAGCCCAAATTTTAGTTTCCTAGCGACTTACAAGCAAATGCCTAAGAAGTGCTTTGGGACCTCTCGTATGTGCGTTCCCAAACTTTGAATCTTGGATTCACTATTCCACAAGTCATTGGTCAATTCATTTCAAGATGTCCATATTGTTGCAAGGAAAACAATAAGCGCTTGCAAGACGCTACCACGAATGACTGTCAAACTGCTATTTATTTTTTGAGGTTGTCAACTTGATTACAAGACATTTTTGTTCTTGTTTGTGATTTGTGCATGTGTATGCAAGTGTAAACAACATTGTGTTGCAACCTTGAAAACCCCAAAAAGAAAGAAGCAATTGCAAGTTTTGTGTACATACTGTTGTCGTGCTAAATGAGGTCGGGCACGTCTCAGCCATAAGTGCTTCAAACAATGAGTATCTCGGCAGACTTTGCTACAGTAGTCCGTAACTATGCAGTGGAAATGTACGAATAGCAATAGAGGACCAACATGAAAGTTTATAAATGAGCAAAAGGAGGGCAAAATATGGAAATTTCTCATAAGGAGTGTGTGCTAGACTGAGCACCACATAAATCCACACTATGGAGTGACACAATGGCCCAAAAGCTCATTGATAGTACTCTTAAATGATCTTCTAAAAGTAGTCCTTGCATGAGAGGGTAAGTTTGTAAGTTTGTGACTCCCCATAAGTACGTCTGATATCTGACTTTAAATCGGATAATGTATGCAGAATGCACCTTGCAAAGAATCACGAGCGACACCCAAAACACGAGAAATATCGAAGTGTTGCCATTATTTTCATTTTAGATTGAAAATGCTTATGATCCAACTTAAGAGATACTTGTCTATGGTCCGTGAGTGATGTTCATTGCTACGTCTGGTGTAGCCTTTGCCCAGGCGAGTTTTCTACCAACGCGATGACTCAATGAACCAACAAACAAACAAATTGACTTGAATCCTTACCCCCTTTTGATTCATTGACGACTTTAAAACACCACCTTGTTTGGCAACGTCTTCTTGAAACAACTTTTAGCAGACGGTGAGAGACAACTTTTAGTGATGAATTTTACGCTGGCCGGTAAGTTTTGGCCCAAATGTCGCATTGTCCAACGGATTGAGGCGCATTTGCCCACAAAATGTGAAATTTTCAGACACGAATTATTCTTTGCGAGTGTTTCTGCACCCCATCTACGCCCTCTCTGCATGTGCCTACCTGGATTTGGTGTCAAAATTAGCCACTAGACAAGTTTCAAGTGTCTTAACGTGAGCACACTCCCCAAATTTGATTTGGACAACCCTAGCAATGATAACTTGTAAATCAAAAGCGAAGTAATGGATAATGAGCAGATAGAACTTTGTAGTTAGCAAGGAAATTCATACAAGACTAGTCGCGGTCCACGCAAGAGGTACAACCAAATTTTAGCTCTACGATGGAACAGATAAAGTCGTTGAGGTGAAACTTGGCCCAAGAACCTATAAGAAGATTAGTTTCACTCGAAAGTCAATATGTGAATCATACAGGGTCCAAACGAGATGAAAAGGCTTGTACTGACTACTTAATACAACAACTTATGTGGTTAAGATGTTATATAACAAGAAAGACAACATGTTATATCAATTTCAGCGTAGGTTGTTGCTGAGCTTTGACGGTCTTGGGTTCCATATACGAAGGCAAATACATGAATGGCGCTTGCAAGCTAATAAAACATGCACCAATATGATTGTGACATATTCAATCAAATTTTGCTCTTAAACGCTTAATTGACCAAAAAACAATTTCTGATTGGCATCTTACACAACTATACGTAATTGCCACGTGATCCTCGACGGCCAAACTGAAAACCCACTATGACCTACATCAAATGTACGATGAATATGTACACGATTTTTGCTATCTATTTTTTTCTTGTGTGAAGTTTTGAATTTGAAACAGTGTTATGAAGACACGTGAGAACATGTGAATCAATCACCAACAATAATGAAAGTGATTCTAGACCCAAATTGGTGTTTTAGAGCAAAATTTATGCTATGATGTTTGAACATGAGACCAATTTGAATGTGCTGAAGGCGCCGTTACATTCAACAATGGTTTGGACTTCTTAGAGATAAAAAAACTTGATTTGTAATACACTTCTCGAATTTTGAACTCAGAACAAAAATTATGGGACGGGTTCCAAAGTACGTCGATGGCAAGGGTCCCGAGGATTTCTTCACACCGTGCCATCGACCATTTTCAAGGTAAAGTGCATGGGAAATTTCTCATGCAATATTTATGCTAGCTGATTCACCAAAGCACTCCGTATTAATGGAAGCGAAACAATCATTGCATTCAAGACAATCTGAAAAATATGCTACACTTATACCTCGATCCTTCCTCTCTCAACTCATGTAGCTATCGCGGCCTTCGTTGGTCTTTGACAAATGGACCTGCGAGGTTAAGCTTAGACACGGTATGTGCTATGGTCTGCGCTGTCGCAAAAAAAAGGGGGGTATGTATTAAGAAAATTGGAGCAAGCTTCGAAATAACATGAAGGTCTATACTCATCTACTGAAACCCGTGACAGAGAACTGCTAAGGCGTCGGCACAAATAAGGCTTCTACCTAATTACGGTTTCAGAGCTGCAGCCTGCTATAAGCAGCTAAAAGTGTTAGTGAACTATATTGAGAACCATTGAGAACCAATCGAAGCCGTGTGCGCTGTAAAGTGGTGTCAGAAGGCAGGTTGATAATGGATGTCAAGCACGTGTCAAGCGACGGGAAGCGACTCCGCGACCCACCGCGACCCACCACGACCCTGCCATGACCCGCGCCCGCTTTACTCACGTGGTTTCGGGCCGTTAAGACCAGGTTAAGCGAGTGTGAAGACTGGTTCGGATGTGTTCGGCTGGGTTCGGAGTCCGGGCTGGTCCGGATTGTGCGACTCGCTATGTATCTAGTCCTCTGTATTTGGCTCTGGATTGGTTCCGGGCTGGGCTCCGGTCAGCTCCGGCGCTCGATATTGTTCGTCACTGGTGGCTGGCGTGTCAGTCAGTGACAGTATGTCGAGCACTTCGTGTCGGTTCGTTCAAGTTGCTGCAGCTGTCATTCTCAAAATCAAGCTTCCTGTAGCAGGTGTCAAAAAGGTGATGTATAGGTGGCAATCTGGTGGCAATAGTAGGTGTGAGTAGGCGGAGTTCGAGGTTTATTATGGCTGATTATGGAAGTTCATGGGCTTTGAGCCACTTTCAACTTTATGGGGAGCTCCAAGGCACTCGGGGGTGCTCGGGGGCAACTCGGGGGTTGCTCGGGAGTCGGGGGCACCTTCGAGGGCTCTATGGGAGTGCTCGGGGGCTCGGGCCAGGGGTTGACGAGGTCCCACCCGAGTTCCGACTCGCGACTCCCGAGTCCCGACTCGAGGGGCACATTAGCGGCAACCGGGGGGAGCTTCTTCTCCATGCTTCTCCACAATCTGGTGGCAACTTGCACAATGGATTTCGGCAGATTTCGGTGTCGATCCTGGTCGATTCCAGTCAATTCGTTGCTTTATGACAAAGTGCATGCATTGAATCTACGTGGTGACGCCAGCCATCAGGATTCTCGCTTCGATCGTCGATGTGCGTGGAAAGCCTAACCCTGCCCATGTATCGTACGCTTTCGTACGAATAGTAGAGAACATACGAGAGCACCAGGCAGCACCAGGTCACTCTTCTTCGATGTGGTTTGCTTTGGTTCGGTTCGGTCCAGTTTGCTCGGGTTCAGTTGCCGACAATCCCGTCGAGTTTATTTGTTGTCGCTTGCTTTCCGAAAAGCTAGGCACTGATCTGGCTTCATTCTGCGTCAAGAGAACTGAATGCCACCTTTCAATGGAATTGACGAGGCCTCCAGTTGTTATTGCCGAGTCTTCCTAGAGGAAGTTGTACCCTTGTATCTTCCTATTTTAATGCGGTTAGATTAAGAGGCATAATTCTTACAAAATTAGTTAATGAGTTGTTACTGGCTTTTGTTTTCGTAATCCGTTTGGAAGAGGCGTTGTTTTGGCGTTCTCTCCATCATATTCTGGAGGCGACTCCATCGACAACGGCTTTTCCACAGACTAGAGAACACGTAGCCGATTGTCTTAATTGGCTAATCCGTAGGTAGGCTCTCCATTCAGCGCCCAGTAGAAGCCAGCAGATTGCAGGTCAATTCCGGTCCATTTCGTGCACCCCGCTGCAGCAAAGTGATATCAGCAATCTGGTCTGGAACCTTAAGAGTGCAGCGCTTCTGGTAAATTTTTGCTAATGGGTGTTTTCTCAGTCACGCTCCCCGTAATTTCACCAGAAGTAGGCATCTTCCACGGGCAGCATGCAAGAGCTTCCAGAGATGCTGCCACTTGTAGGGTCGTCAGCCAGAAGGGCTGCATTAGGTCCAGTAGGCTCCAAGGCGATATAATCAGGTCAATGAAGCTCGTGGGCAACAAACGGACACACAGCAACGTGAGATTTTTAACAAAGAGCCCCTTCTTTGGTCAGACTGAAGGTTTACGTCGAAGCAGCAGCCAAAGTCGTGACCATCTAGGTGGAGGGCGCCTGACAGCAACTAGAGCAGCCATCGAAGCGGGAGGAGACCCCAAGGTTCAGCAGATGCTTGTAGAAATGATCCGATATGAGCTTTTGAAAGTAAATATGACCGCTATCATCGAAAGAGGGTCGCAGGATTTGCGAAACATCAGCGCTCAGAGTCTGGTGGAGCTGGACATGATTGCCACACGAGCTATGAAGGAACTCGACGATGCTGAACAAAGAGTAGGTGCCACCTGGCGTGCATGTTGTCTAATATGAGTACTTGGTAGCCAGAGTTCGTCTCTCCAATTCTTTTCTCTCTAGACACTTGTACATACAGCGCATGCTTTGTATCGGAGCTTAAGTTTGGATGAAACTGTTATAGATGCGAGAGCATTGATATCCTAGTTGAAATAGTTTAAGCTTGGAACTTTCTGGAGACATTGACCCAGAGGCTACTCCTGCAAGCGTACTTAATCCACATGGACATTTTGCTATATGCCTGCAAGTATGTCTATGCCAACACGTCCCATGTATGAATGCCAACAAACAACCTGAAACTAGTGTGTACAGCCACAAGGAAGTTTGTATACAGCACATATTTTAACCCAGTCTGCAAGATCCTGTCTTTCCGCTCTTCATCACGCAGGTGCTCCGCCAATTGGACACAAAAATATTTCTCTTGAAAGAGGACATGAAACTCGCAGAGTTTGATCTCGAGGTGAGCTCTTCGTCTGGTAGTGAGATCACTTGCGTCCGAAGTGAAAGGATTCACTCTGACGCGCTTCTGCATGCTATGCTTGTGATCGTGAGTTTGTTGATCAAGCTCTCCATTGGTACTTTTGACTGAGCTTGAATCAAGGTCTGCTTCTCCGTAAAACTGTTGCATATCTGCATACATGCATGTTACATCTTATCAATGTGCGTAAGAAGCTGAACGATTGACAAGTAGCATACCATGGAACCCTTGAGAACTCGACTGCTTACGTCATAGTCCTCGGAAGTTATTGTCATATCGTGGACACACTTCGAGCAAAAAAATAATTACGTTTTTCATACGGGTGCTGTGTCAGCAGCTTCCACTCGAAGCTGATTTCTAATCACAGACACCTCAGAAACCCTGAGGCTGGAAGAAGCACAAGGACCTGGAAGAACTGTTGCATATAGAGGGTCCTTTGCTGCCTGTTAGTTGTTCTCCTTCCGGACTGTCCGAGCGTGCACTTAGAGGACGGCCGGCGGACATCCATGGGCTCCTGTCAGTTCCCAAGGACGATGCAGTGAGAATTTTCTCCTTTCCTGCAGGACCAGTCCTGTTGCCTGGCGACGAATAGAAGCTCGTCTAGATTTCGGATTTAAAGAACTGAATTAATCACGCACCCCGCCTGCGCACAAGGGGAGTCCAGGTTCGCCGGAATGCACCCTCTGCAGGAGCTTCAGATCATAGCTTTTTAATGTTTCTCGTCAACTTCCGCGCGTGCGTGGCAATCCTGTCGCCCGTGCCTGCGTGTGGGGGGGTCTCTCACCGCAGGCGACGGAGAGAGAGTTTGAGAGCTACCTGGTGCGCTTGCACCGGAAGAGTGGGGACCCATTCTTTGACCTGCTCTACACGCCTTCCAAGCCGTCGACGTCTCATCGGAAGCCCCGCCTTGTGGTGAGTGGGCGCCCACGGGAGTCGCGTAAGGTCTGGTCGTAGATAGTGTGTGTCGTACGAGTGCATTCTTACCGGCGACTTTGAGGAACACCAGCCTAGAAAGAGGGAGCAGCTGCAGAACGCCTTTCTGGAAGGTGATCATATGTGTCGCTAACTCGTGGCCACCGACCTTCTATGCTTGAAGAGGGAAAACGTGCGATACGTAGAGTCAAGGTGTCAAGAATCTTACTTCAAAATTTGTTCTCGGAATATCTTCTTGGGATTTTTTTGGGGCCTAAGTCCACATTGTGCTCAGTCTGCCAGGCTCTTCCTGGTGCAGAGCGTATGTGTTGACTTCTTTTTGCTTGCTTACATGAGAGAGCTCCCATTGGTTTTCTCCCTCCTAAAGCTGTTTCATGCTACTTCTTCTTGGTGGTACACAGTCCACTCACTCACGTGTACGTAAATGCGTGTGTGTCTTTGACGTTCGAGCTATAAACCATGGATGCACAAATGGTTGGAACTTCGTTCATTACACGGATCAAATAGTGAATGTGCGTGCGTGCGTGTGTGTGTGTGTGTGTGTGTGCGCGTGTGTGTGTGTGTGCGTGCGTGTGAATGTGAGTGTGTGTATGTGTGTGTGCGCGCGCCCGTGTGTGTGTGTGTGTAGTTGTCGCATATATGGCCATGTATGTTACCAGTATGTGTCATGAGTGTCTGTCTGTCACTATGCATGAACATCAGCAAGGGCCTCGGTTGGCAGAGTGAGTGTTTTGACGAGGAGCCTGATCATGTACGACAAGAGCAGACATGCTCTCTGACAGCTGTCAGCAGTAGCAGTCAGCTGCCTTTCTGCGACGAGGCCGTTCTGATCACCCCTTCTCCTCATTCATGTTTCTGGGAGAAGAGAAGTCGTTGCAGCTCCGCAGGAAAGCGTATGCATTTTTTCCCCCTTATTTTTTACCCCTGATCTTACCCTTTCCCATGGGGGAAAAAAAGGCCACGGGGGGAGGGAAAAGGCCCCCCCATTCCATGGGAAGTGTACGCATCTCGACCTTCCAATCTCACCCGTCCCCCGGTTGAATGGCCCCCAGGACGGGGACGCGGGGACCCGCAGCAAAGAGGGCAGCGGGGTGGAGACCTTCAAGTCGCTGCTGTGCGTCGGCATTTCGTTCGTCATGACGTCCTTCCTCTGGAGTTCCGCTTGTGGTGAGTGGCGCCGGCCTCCTCCTCCTCCTCCTCCTCCTGTTGCCCTCCCTCCCTCCCTCCCTCCCTCCATCTCCTCTGGTCTGCATACACCTGGGCCATAAGAGAAAGGCGTCCTAAGAGGGGAGGTGGGCTGAAAGCTTGGAAGAGTGCGAGATAGGTGCTGCTGGCACGTTGCGCCTCCTGGACGAGTGGGAGTAGAAGAAGCTTGGTGGCCTGGTTTCTACGTGAGGGTACATCATGACCCACTTTATACACACGCATATATATATACATATATACACATACATACTTATCTATGTATATATATATGTATGTATACATATGTGTGTATATATGCGTATGCCTACAGATGTAGACGAGAACCTCCTGGCAGTCAATACTTAACAAAATGGGAGGATGCATAATCTAGCAAGACTAAGAAAACGTGCTATTTGATCGTGAATATGGCCTGGTCTAGGTCCGTGGACACGGGTGGGTGCATCGAGGAGTATGGGCTGGTTCAACGCCTGTCTCTCTGTTTCTTTTGCACTCTCTTCTGGTAGTATTCCCTTTCACTAAGCATCAAGTGGGCAGTGTGTGGGCTGGGTTGAATAATGGGGAGCTCTTGCTAAGAACACTGCATTTTACACGCGTACATATTGGTATACATCTTTGTATATGCTATGTCTGTGTGCATGTGTGCATGCATGCATGTATGCATGTAGACATACTACATATGTCGATACATGTATGTTCAAGGGAAGTGTATCTGCCTTCTGGCATGCAACTTGCTCACGCCTCCACTCTGCCCATCCGGCGCGTATGCAAACTCCCAAAACGTGCACGAGCTACAGCTGGGTGCGCGTTGGCGGAGGACACTAGCGGCAGTTGTACGCGCCAGAGGGGTTGGTAGGTGGGTGCATGCGTGGGCGGGTGGGACGACGCAGGCATGCATGGGAGCCGAGCACGAGTTAGCATAGAGCAGCATTTGTTTTTGACCTGTCATCTTGTCATGCGCGGTGTGCGCGCGTTCAGACGGCTCTCATCCTGGCGAGGCTCACTCTGAGAGAGAGAGGGAGGGGTGCTTTGCGTCTCTAGGCTTGCTGACCAATGTGGAGCCCTCAGCGCCGTCACTTTCTCAACAGCAGCTGCTGGAGAGTACGTCGGGCACGGGGGAGGCAGAGAGCAAGTCTGGGTCTGCGGAGGCGAGTATCGGACAGCACAGAGAGGGCGCTTGTGGGCCGGCTGATAGCACAGAGGCGTTTGTCGTGGGCAGGCTGCCTGCTGTCTGCCCTGTGGCTCTTTCGGGTACCTACTTGCCGTGTGGTGTCAAATCTGCGAGTGACGCTGGTAGGGGGGAGGGAAGCGATGGCAGCAGCAGCAGCAGAAGCAGGGTGCACGTATGAGTTAAGGCCTGCATCACTGCATCGTGCGTGACCAAGTTGTGCCGGAAGAACGTGACTGCATCACCCTCCAAGCTGTCAACATCAGTCATAGGGTCTTGCAACGGTATATGGGCTTGTGTCAACAGGCAATTGGGGTAAGCACTGTTTAGTGGAGTGCGGGGCTGTGTTCCTGGGAGAGGGAAGAGGGAGGGGAATGGGAAGGGGAAGGGGAATGGGAAGGGGGAGGGGACATTGCAAGTCCCACGCTGGTTTCCGCCTGCCCCCCCCCCTGGAGTTGCTGACAAGTCCCAATCTTTAAGCACTCTCAGCACAAGTAATGTTTCTGTACATGTCGCGCCCCCCCTCTTACATGAGTGCGTGCATGCCCATATGTGCTTGTGCTGTGTGTTTTGTGCCCCTCCTTACGTATATTCATGTGTGCACGCATATTCATGCGTGCTTGTGTTTGTGCTTGTGCGTGCGTGCGTGGGGGCGGGGGGGCGTGGGGGTGATGCAGCGCTGGTGTCGCACACGGGCATGCGGCCGACGAAGCTGCTGGCGTACGGGGTCATCCTGGCGCTCATGCTCGCCATGCTGGGCTTCCACAACTTTGTCACGGGCGAGGCCGCCGCGCCTGGCGCCGAGAAAGGCGCCGACTAGTTTTGCGAGCCGCCTGGGCTGGACAGGGCTGTGTGGGAGGACCCTGGGAGCTGGGAGCCTGTGATGGGTCTGAAAGGGTCCCCGAGAGTCTGGACCAGGACCAAGTGCTTCTTGCGCCAAAATTGAAGAATGTTGCACTGTGCACCGAGTAGGGGGGTGAAATAGAAGGTGCCCATCGGCGGGGTGGTCTTTTATCCCCTGGCACGATCAAGATTCGCTGGACCGCAAATACGGCAATTGTGTGGCACTTGGTCTGGACGCCCCAGACGGGGGTGGCGAGTATTTCCTACCTGGAAGGGGCTCCAGAGGTGGAAGAGAAATCTCGGTGAGGGGTTTCAAGGAGGCGCCAGACTTCCGAGGTCTTGTGTGCGTAAAGTCACATGCAGGAGGATACGTAGGATACCTCTGTTTCTTGGTTGCCATATACATAAGGTCTGTGTAAATAGATTGTAGTCGTGCGTTGTTTTGACCAACCCTTTCTTGGGGTTCTAGGCCAGAGCAAGCTTATCGAAGTGGACTTAGCAGCCTGCTCGATTGATCGAGCAGGGAATTGCCATCTGGCAAGGCAAGCTGGAGATACTGGTACATAGTGTAAATAGTACATATGGTTGTGAGCATTGGTGTATTTTGTGGCATTCACATTCAGTGGGGTACATAATAATTTTTTTGTAAATATAGTTCGTGTTGAGCACGTAGCGACTTTCAATTGCTACTTCAGCTAGTGAGTTGATATACGTACAGACACAAGACATTCTTATTAGGGCACTCGCAGATACCAGAAAATATGTTGTTGATGCTTTCTGCGGGCAAGTGAAGTGGAATTGAATGTACTGTGGCCTGGAAATGAAATTTCACACCAAGCATTGTTTTCACAATGGGGTATGCAAAGTAGTATGGCATTACAGCGTCGAAACATCTGAAGATCCTCCAGACATTAGGATAGCTAGTAAATTGCGGCTCACGCGAAAAAAATCCTCAGAGGCTACCTGTATAAACGCTTCTTGCTACATATTTATATCGTACAAATTTAGTTCATTCCTATTCGTTGCCCTTTCTATGAATCATCTCTCAGGAGGACCCAAGTATGGGAAGGACTTTGACGTGAAAGATACGCTAACTATTTATTTGCATATGACAGACACACAGCTATTATAACATGGCCGTAATACTGCAAGTCACAGCTCTTTCAGCCGTATGACCTCTCTCTTAGGACACAAGACGTGCCCTCCCTCGACAAGAAAGCGATGCCTACTACAATATCGGCGGCAAGCTCGCCGATACTGAGACTGCTTGACGGGGACACTCGCGCTATGATTCTCGAAACTCCACTTACCCTCGCTGCAAGCTTGCCAAACAGCACCTCCCATCCTTCACGTCCTCTTCAAACCCTCCTTCTCTTCGAACCTTCGCTCTCTTCAGACGGGAAGACCTTCCGCCTCCTTTCAGACTGCAGGTCCCTCCAGCCGCTCCACCTGGTAACCGTTGTTCTGCTCCATGGGGGCCATGGCCAGCAGGTGCTCCACGTAGTCGTGCAGCACCTGGTCGTAGAGCTTCTTCAGCCGCTCGAGCGCGCGCTCCCTCTCCTTCTCCGACGAGTGCTCGTTGTGCAGGAACTCGTTGGCAAAGCGTTGGAATCCGCCCCCCATGTCAAACTGCAGGCGCAAACATGCACCATAGCGCAGCAGCACACGCACAGCCTCAGGCAACCACACGACGAAGCTCGGCTCACAGTGGGCCCCTCTAACTAAGTTAGAAAGGCAATGAATCCCAGGAGAAGGAGGGGGGGGGGCAGGGAGGGATGGGCTTTGCTGCACGTTGAAGCAAGGGATCCAAATTAAGATCAATCTCCTGCGCACCCTGGGACGGGGGAGGCGCGTGAGACATTAGGAAGAGGAGGCGCCGGCAGATTGCCACTCGGGGACCAACAGGCAAGCGGAACGTTGTGTATATCTTTTGGTCATCGGCCCACGTCGTAGTGAAACGTGCCGCAACCTAGACAAGTGTCACGGCGGTGGCCCCCAACACCCCCCGGTCTTCGGGCATCTAAAATCTGACCACACATGGGCGGGCGCAAATATCCACATGGGGTCACCAGAAATCCGGTATAAGGTACCGCAGGCGGGCACCAGACGGCAAGAGGCTCCTCTCAAGGAGCGGTCTGCGGGGGGGATTGTCCGCAAACACGCCGTTAAAGACCAATGGGTACCTCATCTGGCTCGTATATTATTCTTCTTTGGCATGGCATATGGGAAAGCACGCACAGAGCGAGCAAGCGGAGGCAGGTGGCATGGCTCAAGACGGAGAAGATGAAAGCCCGGGGATATGCTGACGGAAGGCGTGCCCCAGATGCCGAGGGAGCCTCTTGCGCTTTTGTTCAACAAAGGCGGAGTTTGAACTGTGAAAGCGTACTCGTCTACTGAGGGAGGGCATCCTGGAGAGACGGCCAGAAGAGTCCAGGGACATGCGCAGGACAAGAAATATAATGTGAAGGAAAGGGTCGAAAGGAATCGAATGGCAGGTAAACACACGCCCCGCGCATGCATGCGCACACCCGCTCGCCCACACACTACACCCACACACGCACACAGGCGCACGCACACCCACACCCGCATGCACAACCACGCGCACGCACGCACCTGGTCTCGCCCGCCGGACTCGAAGACGAGCTTGCAGAGCAGGCTGAGGTCGACCTTCTGGCCCACCACCTGCGGCTTGCCCGTGGGCACGGGCTTGTTGTTGGCGCGCAGGAAGTCGTACACCAGCTTCAGCTGGTACTTCACCTCCTCTACCGGCACCATCGACGCTGCCACTCGCACACAAAGACCGGGGCGGAAGGGGATGAGGGGAGTGATACTGAGTGGGTGGGATCAGCTTGTCATCTGCTGCTGCTGCTGCTCCTGCTGCAGTGTTTGTGCAGGCTTGCATCTGCGCAATCCAAGTGGCTCTCCCCAGGCCCATTACTATTGCTAAGCTGAGCCACTTAAGTGCAGGCCTCTGGCAAATATTTTCACCCCATTCCCCCTCAATTAATTCCCACAATGCACACATGCGCACACGCACACAGGCACACGCACACATGCACACACGGACACGCACACGCACACTCACAGAGAAAAAGAGAAAGAGAGGAAGCGAGAGAAGGGGGTTGGTGGGAGGGAAGGGGAGCCCCTGGCCGCTCACTGTTCTGCATGCCGCGCTTGGGCGTGGGCCCCACTTCGAACATGGCGATGCCGGAGCCCTCGCGGTCGGTCCAGCCGGGCTCGTACGCCTCCAGGAACGCCTGCTTGGCCTTGTTGTTCAGGTCGTGCGGGTGCACAAACGGCACGTTGGGCGGCCACGACAGCTGCGAGCGCTGGAAGGCGCATGGCGGGTCCTCCACCATCAGCATGTGCAGCTCCTCGCAGTCCTGCCGTGAGCGCCAGGTGGCAGGGTGTCAGGTGCCAGGTGCCTGGTGGCGGGTGGCGGGCGGCAGAACCGCATCCAAGGGGGAGACACTTCAGTCGGGGGGTGTTTGAATTGCTTGAGTTGGTCTGAAGGGGTAGACACTGAGGGGGAACGAACATCTTGCAGGTTTAGATACTCAACATTGTTCATTCTCTCTCAGAATTTGTTTTGGGCTCCAGGGCCCCGGGGGGGGCCGGGGGGGGCCGGGAGGGGGGGGCACATAGATTCGCACGGGAGCGCTCGCGCACCCTCGGAGTTCGCTTGAGCTGGTTTTGATGAGGCAATTAGATATACATACCAATACACAACAACTGGCATGTGTGCTGATACGCATTCAGAGGCCCGAAGTCCAGAGAGAGAGAGAGAAAGAGGGGGAGAGTGATATGCACAAAGCACAAGCCAACCACACGCACGCATGTGTGCACGCGCGCACGCGCACTACACGGCCGTGCGCCCGCGGGTGAATGCAGAGCGAGCATGCAGGGGACGCCAGATGAAGAAGCCCAGGGGGAGGGGCGGGGCCTTGGGGGGCCGCGTGCGTCGCGTGCGCCGACAGCGGGGCGGCTGACCTTGTAGTTGCAGAAGTGGATCTTGATGCCCTTGGCGTCCGCGAGGTCCTGCACCTTCTCCTTGAGCACGCGCTGCGCCTCCAGCCGCAGCTTCTTCGACGGAGGCACGGCCTTGCCGCCCCCGCTGCCGCCGCCCTCGCCGTCCAGGCGCACCTTGCGCTTGCGCCCGGGCTTGCCTGCGCTCCCCTCCATGCTGTACACTGCCCCCCCCCCCCCGCG
>WELA01007128.1:145923-168316 GCA_009602735.1 Mesotaenium endlicherianum
GGGGGGAGAGGGGGGGGGGGGCTGTGTGGTCTCGCAAGGCCGTGACGAGCGTGTGGTGAGCAGAAACGTGTTGACGAGGCGTGCAGGAGAGGGCGAGCCCATGCCTCCAGCTCCCAGCCAGCTCCCTGCCTACTCCCACGCGCACTGCATGCACTTACTTCGTTTGCAGTTTGAGAGGGCTCACAAACGACATGAGCCGGGGCAGATGGAGCAGGCCAAGCGTGGGCAGAGACATTGATTGGACGTCTCACGCATCGAACGTCCATGTGTGGCGCTCTCAATATCTGGCCAACGGTCAAACGAGCAGAGCGCTTCTGTCATGCTGCAAAATGGATTCGGGGGGGGGGGGGCAGCAAAAAGAGAGGCAAGACGATGTCTACTGCAAGCCAGCGCTGAGAGCAACAGATTGCACCAGCTGCTGCACCATAGCAGATCGATCATAGCGGGCTCCAGTGATCTCGAGCACACGCAACCACGTGCAAGCAGTCGCTCACACGCGAGCAGGCGCTGCACGGGCGGGCGGGCGGCGGGTGCTGACCTGGTACAGGGTGAGGCCCGTGACGAGCACCACGTCCAGGGGGCCCAGGTCGTGGTCCGCCAGCAGCCAGCGCCCCTGGGGGTCGCGCACAAACAGCCCCGGACGGTCGGGCCGGATGAGCGCCAGCAGGCCCTTCTCCGCCTTGGGCTCCACGTCCTCCAGGGCGTCGCCAAGTGGCAGCTTGCCATCCAGCGCCGGGTCCTGCAGCGTGTCCATGCTGCAGGCACAGGTACAGAAGGACGGAAAGAGGCAAGGAGGGAGGGGGAGGACGAAAGCTCAGGGGTGGCGCAGGGCGTCATGGCATACCTGCCTGCATCGTCAGAGGACGGGGATGGGCATGCAGAGAGCTCTCACGCAAAGCTTGAGCTCTTGCACGGAGCGCACACGCAGTGGAAGAGCGACAGCGGAGAGAGGCGGAGGGAGGGAGGGAGGAATTGCGGCAGCTGAGCCGGCTTGTCTCCCCTTCCCGCTTCTGTTGCCGCTTGTGCAAACCTGCGGGCTCCTTGATGAAGCTCTCAAAGAGCATCAATGACGGGGAGACGTGCCGCACACAACAACTCCTCGCTTTGCTCGCTAGAGCCACGGCATTGCCGTCGTCGTTGTCGTCGTGAACGTGAGGGCAGAGGGAGGGAGAGAACTGCAGCATTCCAGGCTCGCACGCATCGGCCGACCCCAGAGCAAAAAACGTCACGCTGCCCCCCCCCGCAAGGCCACGTGGCACACAAGCGCCGCAATCAATCCTTGTGGCATGTCCAAGCATTCGATAGTTGCTGATAACAGATCCACAGGCCTGTTCTGAGGAAAATACCGGGACCAGAGGGGGCAAGCAAGCATAGGGGGCGAGGCAGACGGGCGGGGGAAGGGAGGGGTGGAGCCTACGGGGGGGGGCGCTGGCGGCCGTGACAGGTGGCGGTCATCAGGGAGCTCGAGCACTCCCCCGACTTGAGCGGCATGTTGTCCAGCAGGTCCGTGAGCGCAAAGGTCCTCACGTCCAGAGAGCGCCCAATGGCCTCCAGGATGATGCGTGCCGCCAGCCCCAGCGTGCTGAACAGCTCTGCTCGCGCCACATAGCACACGCACAGCGAGGGGGGTGCAGAGGTGGGGGGATGAGTGTGAGGGGGGACGGGGGGGAAGGCTCGAGCGTGCTGAACAGCTCTGCGTGCCACATGGCATACACAGCGAGAGGGGGCAGAGGTGGAGGGATGAATAACCCGGGGGGCAGGAGAATTNGGTAGGCAGCCAGGGCCCATTTTGTTGTGCCATATATGGCTCGATAATTTCTGTCAGAGTTGCCACACTCTCCAGAAGCACAATAATTGGAATGCAGCGCTTTCCAACTGCCCCCTTCTCCGTCTCACAGTCCACCAAACGACCACAGTGCCCTTGCCTACTCAAATTCAACGCCGAGACACACACAGACAGACACACATGCTAACCTCAAGGGTCCTTCAAAAGCTCGAATCAATTGCAAGGGTGTGCGCAAGCTGGTTGGCAGGCAGGCCGCCAGCATGGCAGCGTGCATAGCTCGTGCTCTTGCATTCTCTATAGACATGTACTTCTCTTTCTCTCCACATATGTCTCACCTGGAAGGCAGGAGGGAGGGGTGGGGTCGTCTGGCGGCTCCGCGAGAGTGCCCGGCCGAAAGTCGTACACCTCTTTCCCGATGGAAATGTCCTCTCGGAAGCCCGTGGTGCGGGTCCAGGGGGCCGCCTCGTCGACACCTGGCACCGAGTGGAGGTCCGGGCCCACCCGCCTCTTGTGCTGCTCCCGGCCCAGCTTCCCCCACACCACCTCAGGCTCAATGTCAGCCATGGCCATAGCCGGTTAAGATGCAGCACACACCTTGACACATTGCAAGCCGCGTTCCGTTCTATTGGCATGCGTGTACATGCGGTGAAGTGCAGCAGAACGCTGCGTGCGAAGCAATCACACATGCAGAGCGCAGAGACGCAGTCCCGTCAACTGAGACACACGACAAACACGACGGGCACAAAGCAGCAGCCGCAATCGTCCAGAGTTGTTTGGGATGAAGAAGAAGACATGATGAAGCCAGGTAGTCCTTCTGTGCATCGGGTCAGCACAGAAGAGCAGACCACAAGATTGGAAGCTGGAGAGTGTTAACAAAAAAAGGGGACAGAATATACCCAGAAGTGCATGTAGGAGTGGCGCATGTCAGCAAACTTATACGAGCATGCGACTCGTTCAGAGTCGTGGACATCATCAAAGCTAAACACCAGTTCAAACTGTCAGCGCCCTGCTGCATATAAAGCCGGCGAAGGACATGCTTGGCACTCCTCAAGATTAGCATGCAGATGACTGAGCACGCAGGGCTCAAAGCAGCCCAGAGTACAACACCTGAAAGTACATGCGCGCCGATTCGAGGGCGTATTTGAGCAGTATCTCATCTCCGGGCCTCAGCTGCACAATGGCTGCTCATCACAATGCCGGCGCGAGCATTGTCAGAACCGCTTCAGGACGCAGCACACGACCGTGCCAGGCCCTGGATGCTACACAAACTTGTTCTCATTCTATGTCCCCAAGAAGTCACTCCCTATGAGGACCGTGCTCGTTGGCACACTCCCGTCATCTTAGCCGGCTTCTTCTTCTTCATAAGCGGGAAGTGTACCTCCTACAGCGCAGCATCAAGAACGTGGCGGCCCATATCCTTCGTTGCTCTTAGCAGGCTCTAGCACGCACGCTGCCCACCTTCCAAGATGAGATCAACCATCTAGTACTCTTTCCTACGCCACAGCAAATCTTTTTCCCGGCAAGTTCTGAGATCAGGTGTTCAATCCTGGATTGACACACGTGCTTCTTTAGTCTGAGCTTGGTATAAGCTCTACATTTGTGGGAGTCTGGAATTTATTTCCGGAGTGCAAAGGAAGAAGGAAGGGCCTCCTCAGCATAGCAGCTAGTCGCAAACGTGAGCCTGCCTAAGTATAACGTTAAGTAGCAATTAGGTCATTTTCCCAATAAGCTAAGTGCACGTCACGTCGAGCACACAAGCAGCTCAACTAGAAATATACTTTCTAGCGCCACGTCCCTGTACAAATTTTGGAACAGGAGCTAAAGATACAGGTTCTAGAATGCGGCCAGAGCAGCATTAACATCCCGGTGATGAGCAACGAGGGACAAAGAGCCTTCTTACTGCTCCAGAAATATACCACTCTTATCACTACATTACCATATCACAATGTGTATACTCGCAAGACCAATGTCGTCCAAGCCAAGCCCCTACAATACACGGTGTACAAAGATGAGGAAGGTGAGCAGCTAACCTGTGTTACATCGAGACAGGGATTGCGTTAGAGCTCCAACTGCGGCCTTATACTGATCACTTGGTACACCGTCTTTTGGGCAAAGGTCTGCTACTTTAATATGTGCAGGAGAAGCTGTAGACACAACCATATTGGGCGAAATAATAATGCTCATAGTTTTGGGACCTCTTATGACACCTGATTTTGTGTAGAGAGCCTACACCACAGTGACTTGTGAGCTTTATTTGGCTGCCCTAATTTAAAAACTTGAGATTGGAGTAGGACCATTGGCAATTAAACTAAGAATTCCAGTGGTTATGAAACTACCTGCTATACACAAACGTACTACCTTCCAGTAAGCCACAGTTCCATGGCACTGACTCGAGAAAGAAGCTCACTGTTTGTATTTGATCAGTCTAAGAATTTCGACCTCCAATCTGCCCGACGACTTCCTGCATGGACGAGGCAAAGGAACCTCTAAATTTTGGTGTTATAGGAAGGTTGGCTTCAAACTTTGAGGAGCTTTGAGACTTGTGAAAGGTTTTTTGCAGCATCAACCAAAACGTTAGGTTTCAAACCCGTGAAAAGGTTATGGCTAATTTTGGGTGCATAACTTTTTTCTTTTGGCTATGGTGTCTTCACCTACTTCATATTGACAACTTCCGGAACTTCTTACCGTCGATGCACTATCCTAGCAATCTTGCACAAAAGTTTATTGTGACAACGCAAGCCTCCGATGAGCAATACGACCAGCCGCAGAAAAATGGAGGCAATCCACATCGTTCAATTCGTATCGGACAGTGTGCAGGAGCAAGTTGGTCAATGCTCACTCACGAATCTCAGCCGTAAATGTGACGTGACGGGCAGACATCGAAGCAGCTGCCACATGGAATGTCACCTATAGAATCTGTTCATTCTGGCGCGTAGAGAAACTGAATGTTTCTCAACGCCATAATTTGGAACCTGAAAATGGTCGAAATCTCCGACGATTGTAAGCGAGCCAAGCACCGAACGCAAAAAACACATGGTAAACTCGGTCAGTTAGGGCCCTGGAAGTGTGCGGTGCTTGGCAGTACGGACACTTTTTTCTTGCGATTTGCCTGAGTACGTCCAAGTTCGTCGGCTTGTATATTCAAACTGATTTGAATCACATTTGATTTCGCGGCCTTTTTTTCAAATTCTAAATTTGAGTCAATTCGCGGTCCACCGCCGGGCCTCGCTGGATGGGTGTTGCTGACGATCGCTGGAGGGCCCGGTAAGCTTTTTCGACGTCATGACGAGGGAAGTGAAGGGGTACGAGTAAGGTACACGCCCAAGGCTGGCCGGGATTGAACAGTTGTGCTATATAATATGGACGACGATGTGCTTCCTGCATTCTTGTTCGTCAGCCTAGAATGCTGCTCGCGTTTACTGAAGGCACCCGACGGAGATGCACAAGCAGTCCACTCTGTACACAGAGTGGCGTTCGAAAGCAATATATAAGAAGCAGTAGAAGCTCACAGGTCTTCCGTCGAAGGTGATGGTGTAATCCTGATGGCTTCCATTGTAAACGTGTCATTTCCCTTATTCAGCCGGGACTCATGAGCTACTGCCACTCCGTAGACTGTTGAGGCGCACAATATCGCAGCCCATGAGTAGTATGAGCCGAAATGATTTGGGTACAGGAAATAAATATTGCCAGCATCACGGTCCGCTGATTCCAGCTTGCGCCTGCTTGCCGCTGACTAAGTTTTTGTACAGGTGTGCTGAGCAGAAGGTGTAGGTGGTGTTGGACTTCAAACACCAACTCTTACACCCTCTCTTGCGGCGTCATTCTTCATTATCTTCAATATGGAGACAAATGTCAGCAAGGCCTCGGTAGCACATAGAGGCATGACTCAATGCCAGGGCCAGATCCAAAACTCAGGTCAAGGCCAAGGTCAAAGTCAAGGCCAGGGACAGGGGCAAGGTCATGCCCAAGTCCAAGGCCAGGGACAGGGGCAGATGGACGGCAACTTCACCACCCCAAGCCCCGCTGCCAGCTCCAAGAGGCCCAGACCCGTGGATGCAGATGCCATCACTCTGGACAACTACCACGTGAACAAGCGCTACTTGACCGAGGTAGCGATTTTTTGCCAGCTGCGAGAGGGAGGCTGTGCAGGCTGTATGTGCAGCCCCCGCAATCGCTCTTTTGCTTGCTCGCACATGCCTGCACACCCCTGGACTCGCCAGCTCGTACTCGCGCACTGGTGGTGAGGCACGGCAACGCTCTCACTCGCAGAGAGTTAACTGCTGGCGTGCTGCAGCAATCCTAGCAGCTGTCAGCCAGTGCTTCCACCACCACATGTGTGGCAAGCGAGCGGCCCCTGCATCTGATTGCTGAGGTCTCATTGTACTGTCATAACTTCAACACTGCATTGTCACAACATCAACACTGGCCTCTTGAAGCCAATGCATCTGATGAAAGGGCCTTCCTCCAGAAACCTCTTCCCGCTTGGTTCTCTTTCCACGCGGTGCAAAGACGAGACGGGGGAAGGGTTGGTGCAGAAGACACAGGCAGAGATTGGCACAAGATCTTTGGGCTCTCGTACATGGGTAGCTGCGAGGGGAGAGGGGCGGGCTATGAGCATTCCTCTTTTCGGAGTGGGGTGTCCCTACCATCGTGCCCGCCCATTCCCTGGCTACCCGAGGCAACACCTGGCGGCGCAAACCAACACCTGGGCAAAGTCGGGCCGACACCTGGCAAATGCTGGGCTGACACCTGGCAACGCAACTCCTCCCCCTTGTGGCAAGCGCCCCGTAGCACTTTTTTCTCTTCCTTTGCCCCTTCCCTTCTGACGAAAATGGTATGTGCATGCATGTGGGTGGTGGTTTATTTCGCTCTCTTGGTTCCCAACAAAAAAACAGGTGATGTCGTCGAGCTTGAACGGGCTGAGGATGGCAGACACTGGGGCCCGCCCTCAGGGGGCGGGCCTCGCGCCATCTCTGCTGGACATGCTGGGGTCGCCTGCTCAGACAGAGACTGCCAGCGGGAGTGCGCGCTCTGTCTCGCCTTTCCCCAGCCATGGGTGTGTGCCCCTCTCTCCTCTCCCTCTCCCCCTCCCTCCCTTTCCTCCCTCTCCCCTTGCTTCCTCCCTCTCCCTTCCTCCCTCTGCTCTTCCTCCCTCTCCCTTCCTCCCTCTGCTCTTAGTAACCCGTTATGCGAACCACTGCTGTCTCTGACAGTCCCTCTTCAACTCTGCGTGCTCTTCCGCCCCCCTCCCCTCTCTCTTCATATCCTCCATTCTCTATTGAGCCACGTGGGAAAGCGGACGGAAGCTTGCCAGACGATGTGAGAAGCGCAGCCGGGGGGGGCTCCTCTGATTCGGACCCTCCATTTCCGACTGAGCGTGTGAGAAAACGTGCATCCATGCCCGGCAGACAATGCAATGCACGTAAGCAGTGCAGCTGGAGCCTTCTCTGCCCACTCCATGCAGAGAGCTCTGTAGGGGCACCGCACTCTCAGGTCTGGGGACAGGGGACACGGGGACGTGGGAGGGGGGGACAGGGAACACGGGGACAGGGAACACGGGGACAGGGAACACGGGGACAGGGGACACAGGGACGTGGGACACGAGTACAGGGGATACGGATGCCCATAGAATCAGCGGGACCGGAGTCATAGCCCGTTCGGCAGCTGAACATTCTGCCCCTTCGACCCACTCAGCGCATCATTGAACCAAACTTTGAGGGCGTATTTGCCCATTCCTTCTTCTGTTTCTGAGCACGAATGCGGTCCTTCCAGAGCTTTCAGGCCTTTCAGACCTCTCCGACCTCTCAGACCTTTCAGACCTTTCAGGACTCTCAGAGATTCCAGGCCCTCCAGCCTTTGCAGACCTTTCAGACCGCCACTCCAGCTCTCTACAGATGGGGAACGCACGCAGGGACCCTGGGGCTGGAGCTGCAGCTGCGTCACCCGAGGCTTCCGTATTGGGCGTTGAAGCTGAGGTTTAGGGCTTACCACACACCTCCTACACACCCCCACACGCCCGGCCTCAGCACTCCCCAGGACCTCTCCACCGCATCTGGATGGTATCCTTCTTTTTTTCCAGACTTAGTTTCTCAAGGTCCCTTCACATCTGCTTGTGGCTCTGCCGAGAGGCGGGGCTGGCTTGCTTCTGCTTGCGCTTGCACGAGCTCTTGCGTCCTCCTTGAGAGCCCTGCTGTTGCCCATTCCTACGCCCCCCAACCTCCCCCCCCCCCTTTCCTCCCTTCACCTTTCTGTCAGGCGTCACCCCGCGCGTTGTTGCGGTTCTTTTGCAGCAAGGGGCCCTAGGTATTGGAAAGAGAGAAGCCTGTCTTTTCTGCAGCTGGCAGCCCGCATGACTGACCGGTTCTGCGTCCTTTTGTGCGTAGCACATGCGCGATATCTGCACTGTGAGTCCATGGTCGCCTCTTCTTGCTGCGCCTTTCTCATCACACAGGGGGTTCAAGCCTCTCCGCCAGCTAGACAAAAACTGTCCTGTCACCCTGCCACTTGGCCGCTGACGGTGCCCCCAGTGGATCCAGGCGTGGAGATCTGGTCGTGTGCGTTTCGGTTGTTGACGCAGGCAGTCCTACAGGCCCCCTCCCCACAAGGGCGACTTCCCGACCGCCCGTGTGTTCCATCATCTCACGCTCTCCTGCTGCTCCTCCAAGCTCCTCTGTGCTGTTTTTCCTTGGGTCTCCTGTCTGAGGCGCCTCTGCAAATCTTTTCCACGCGTTCACATGCATGCAGACACATGTGTGCACTCGGAGGCACTCAAACTCGCACACTGCACACTCACGCACACCCCCACTTGCTTCCCCAAGCGTACATTCCGATACAACCGCACGCTCACTCCCGCACACCTCCGCCATTCAATCACACGAATCTGCATGCGTCGATCATGTTCGTTGCCTCCACTATCCATTAGACAAGCTGTGACACCTCTATGTGACTCCCTCCCCTTCCTGCCCTCTCCCACCTTCCACACAACCTCTCCCTCCCCCTCCCCCTCTCCCTCCCGCTCTCTTTCTCCCGCCCTCGTGAGGGTGTTTTTGGTTCCGGGGCGTGTGGACTGCAGAAGGGCAGAGCAGTNGCGCCGTCAACCCCTTCGAGCCCCCGGGCGGCCACCACGCGCACAACCCTAACCCTAACTTTGACCCCGCCAGCCCCACCAGCCCAGACCCGCACCACTCGCGCACCTCTCACTGGCCCTCCTCCCCGAGCCTGCAGTCTCCCCGCGGGGGCTCTGGCGGCTGGACAGGTGGCGCAAGCGGGGGGGCGCCAGGTCGGCACCCGGGGCACCACCCCCACCAAGCCCATGGGGGCTATCCCTTTGCGCAGGCTAGGCCGTGCTCAATACCTGGGTCTAAATCTCTTCCCAGCCCCCAGCCCCGCCACTTGGCAGATGCAATAGACGGGAAGCTGCCCCCCTCCCCGAGCGATCCAAACCAGACGGGGAATCTTCGACGTGTCGCGCTCCTGCGAGCGACACATGTGCGTACGCAGCCCATCCCCCCTGTTAGTCTAACAGCGGACTCTGATGGGGGGGGGGTCCCCGAGGCGGAGATGGCGCCAGGAGGGCTCGAGAAGGCGACACGTGGCGAGTCTGCAAAGGCACAGCTGGAGGGGCACCACGTTGCGACAGGCAATAGCGCCAGCAGCAGCAGCAGCCTCAGGACAGCTGGCGGCGGCTCAAGCATCCCTGCTGCAATGGTGCTGGCAAACCCCACCAGCCCAACTTTTTTCCCCTCCATGCTTGGGCCCAGCATCCCCCAGGCTGCCACCTGTCAGCCTGCCACGACTGGATCTGCTGTGCTGGCGACCTGCCCCACCCTGAAGCTGGGCCTGGGGCCTAGCTTGAACCCCGGGCCTAGGTCTCCTCGCGAGGAGCAGCAGCCGCTGGCTGCGCGCCACCTGGGGCTTCAGGAGCTACATCACAGCAGCGTGGCATGTGAGGAGTCGCCAGCATGCCACCCCCACCAGCCGTCGTTCAAAGCTTGGGCGATGCCTATGGGGCCGATCTCGCCTACCCTTCCCCTGCCGCCCGCCGCGCTGGCAGTCTCCTCATTGGCCCTGTCGTCCGCCAGGTCAGCATCTTTGGAGAGGAAGCGCAGCGCCCAAGCTGCCGCCACGCTGGCGGCGACCGCAGCGGCGGGCGATGGCGGCGCCGCTCCCAGCGCA
Source organism: Mesotaenium endlicherianum (assembly GCA_009602735.1). Lineage (NCBI taxonomy): Eukaryota > Viridiplantae > Streptophyta > Zygnematophyceae > Zygnematales > Mesotaeniaceae > Mesotaenium > Mesotaenium endlicherianum. The sequence continues at coordinate 155,885 of WELA01007128.1, forward strand.
CCGACGGCCATGGCTGTGGACCACGACAACGTGGTGCCAGGTGTCAGGCACCCGCTCCGGCAGGCAGCGCACTTCAGCTCCCTGGCCGACGCGAGTGGGGCGCAGCCTTCCCTGCTGAGCCCCTTCTATGGTCCCAAGGGATTTGACTCATCTTCTGAGACGGCCGATATCAGCCCCCAACCGGGCGCCGACGGCGCACGGATTGACGACAGCTGGACGTTTCAGAGGGCAGAGTTCGACGGCAGCCGCAAGCGTAGGGGGAAGCTGGAACGCAGCAGCTCGAACACGTCCGTTCAGCCTACGTGCAGAGAGGACCCCGCAGCGCCGCATGCGCTGGAGCCAGGTGGCGACGCCTCCTCGCCCACGTTTGAGAGCGAGGCGGACGCTGCGCACATCGACAAGCACTTCTGCGACTCCACGACAGCAAGCCCCGAGCCACAGAGGAGCTACAGCTGGCACGGGGTGGAGTCTCACGCGCACGACAGCTGGCAGGCGGCGGTCCCGGCCCAAGCCCACCTCGCTGCCACCTGTCAGGCGGAGGAAGAGCGTCACGACATGGAGTCTCCATTGGGTGGCGGGTTTGCGAGGAGCGTGTCTTGGGCCCAAGGGGTGGGGGAGCCTCAGCCTCCAGCGGGCCAATCAGATGGTGATAGTAGGCAGGCGACGCAGCAACCTCCGCTTGGGGCCGCCGTTGCGCAGGAGGGGAAAGAGAGCCTGTTGTCACGCCAACTGTCAAAAGCCAAGAGGCCCATTCCGATCTCTGGGGAGTTGGAGCAACCCAAGAAACGCGGGGGCATGGCGGCCGCCGCTCGCCGGCCTTCAAGCCCTACACGCTCTTCCTTCGCCTTTCCAACACTGAGGCCTCACACGGATTTCAGTTCCCCCATTTCACCCACTTTTCAAAAGCCAAGGGTTAAGCTTGCGAGTGGGCCTGCAGATGACCCGCCATCTGCCCGTGCCGAGATCAACCCCAACGACGCCATGACGAGCGATGGCGACTGAGAGAAAAGTATTTTGGAGTAGATGGTTGGAATGGAGAGAGAATGCCGCTCTACTGTGCATGGTGAGGGTGTTAATTCTGTATGTATAGTATAGTTGATCTTACTTCCATATGCACAGGAATGGGTGTGTAGGTTCTTGCGCTCTCCATCTATTTAGTCAAGTTTGATACAAAGTGCAATTCCATGAGGTGAAATTGCTGTGGTTGGTCTTTGAGTGACACTATTCTCTCAGAAGCTACCTGTACTATCTTCTTTATAATATGAAAATAATATTAAACCCTGTCAATTTTTCCGAAGTGACAAATGCCAGCATGCATGAATCAATAAAAGCTCAAATAAAATATTCTATGACAATCCTTTTCTGTGCTATACCGACGAGATCTAATGTTAGTAGTCGAGAAAAAACTGCCCCCGTTCAGAAATTAGCGACACGTGATCTACCGACTCTGTACGTCATTTTATCCACTTCGACTGCAAATAAGCGAGTGTGTGTTGGTTAGTGTCATGCAACCGCGTAAGACAAATCTGAAGGAAAACCCGACAAATAACAGTTCAGCATGCACTGAGCTATAAGGGCCTTTTTTAGTTTTTCAGCCCGGGAGCAGCTGAGTTTCGATCAGCAAAGCGCACTTCTTATTGCTTCCGGCTGTGTGAGAACAAATTATTCTCTGCTGCAGCCGTTCCTACGTTGCTTCACCAATTGAACGAAGAGAGGTGCTGGCCTCAGGAGGCTCTTGTGATGGCAGCTTTTGCGTTGGAGCCGCTTCTACTTACGGGTGCCGGAAGTCTAAGATGCATGAATCAGCTGCGAGAGGCCAAATGTCGACCAAGCGTTGTCTGCTTAAGTGCCAGGCCTTGTACACCTACAGCATATTCGGGTGAGTCAAGCCATTTGGTCGTGCAGTGATTTCACGTCACGAGCTTACTTAGGCTTTGATTTAGCCTGCGTGATGAAACGCTACGAATCTGGTGCTCTGAATGAAGCTGTGTATTCCCTGAATGTCCTTCATCCTTGGCAATTTACTCAATTTGCGTGCTGCTGCACCAGTTCCTTCTAAAGAGAATTAGCCACTGTATAGAAGGTCAAGGTCTTTTGCATGAAGTATATGAAAGACAGGCTAGACAGAATTGCTTTAGTTGCCAACAAAATCATTGCCAACAACAACCAAATGTTGATTGGAAGGACTTGGCATCTGTCCTCGAGCTCCTTACCTTCATCTTTAAGATACTGGAGACTGATCCGTGACGTACATCAGCCATTACACAGCTTGCTGGATTAAGCTCAAGAGCAAGAGTAGAGAGCAAGATTTTTCCTGTGAGGAAGAGGAACACGGGTTTGGCTCTCTTTAGAGACCATGTAGGAGGACAAGGGAGTGAGAGAAACAGGGAGCGTCCCTGTGCTTTGCATTAGCGGCCCCATGAACTCCGAGTTGTCCCTTTTTATTCTTGATATGAGATAAAAAGGGAGAATAAGAATGTATGTGAGGGGTGAAGACGATAGTGGAGTGATCAGTGAGACTGCTGAAACACCAGAAGTTAGCGAGTGCTAGTGAATGTGTTGCTCAGATATGGGGTACTTGCACAACTGCACGAGAAAATGCACACCTTCCTGGAATGATTATGCATACGTGACCGTCAGGTCATCACAGACAACGGCTGTGGCCGCTGTGCATTCGAGGTTGGAGTCCCCTTCTAGTTGAATTTTATCCGAGGACCTATTCCTTTTCTTGCCACAGCCAATCAAGTGGCCTCCAATGCCTATTCTTGTTCCCCGTTCTGTTGCGATATCTTTCTTCTGCAGGATGTGCGGCTGGCACCAGTCCCACCACCAGGTATTGTTTCAACACTTTGTCACACACACACACACACACACACACACACACAAACAAACAAACAAACACACGCACACGCGCGTGCGCGCGCAGACGGAGAGAGAAAGAGGATAAAGAAGCATGTGTGATGGGTGCATGTACATCAAAACTGTATGGGTAGGCGCCATTGTATGCCAACAAGCGCCGGGATCACCTGGGGTGGGGAGGAGGGTCAACCCAGTCCTCTCAATAGAATGATGCCACCACACACAGACTCCGCAGCGCTGGTGAACTTCACTCGGCCTCTACCTCAAGGGGGCAACGAGTACATCCGTCCTTCAGCGTTCTGCCAATATCTCCAACTAGGACTTTCGGATTTGGGTTTAGGCTCAGGTTTTAGGGTTAGGGTTGAAGTCTCATCCCAGTAGGACAGGGGTGCACCTCGGGGTGCCTCGGAGCTCTCGAGGTTGTTTTACCTGTCCTCTGTTCCTGGATCAGTCCACATGCTGCGTGCAGGCCCGCTCTGCTTGAAGGCGTACAGCAAGGCAGAATGTTCTGCCCCCCCAAACCCAAACCCAAAACCTTGCCCCCCCCCCCCCCAAATAGGAGTGTTTGCAATGCTCTGGCCTGAGTGCAGCTCTCTTGCGTGCGCGAGAGGGCTCCCAAGCCTGGCTGAGCTCCCTGTGCTTGGTCTTGATTTTGGATAGGAGGGCATGTGCCCGGGGGGAAGCACGAGGGCAGGGGCTGGGGCTTGGCGGTCAAGCTGGGGGTAGGGCCGGGTTATGGAGGTAGATCCGCGCTGACCCACCGACCAGATTGCTGATGTGTGCAAGTCAACGTTGAAAGTCCAAGTCAAATCACGTGTTAGTGACTGTGACAGGTCAAATCCAGCACTCAGCAATGGGTGGGGTTTGACGACCAGGCCAGCTGCAAAGCTGACCCCGCCAGGACCTGCAGACGACCCATGTCAGCAGCTGCCAAGCCAGGCAGAACTGACAAAGCAGCTGTCTTCTAGGGTTTGTCCAAAGGCTGCATAATCTCAGGGAGGTGTTGAAGTGATGTAAGCCCATGATTTCTTCTTTCAGTTATTGAGTGTGCAATGGGTGTATCTATCTGGACACATGTGTGAGCGTATACTCACATTGCAGTCAAGCATATGCATAGGATATGTACATTTACGGGCATATGTCGTGTATAATTGCATGTGTGAACTTGTACACAGACATATATACATGTATATACACACATATATATATGTATGTATATGTGTGTCCATCTACATTTATGTATACGTATCCATATATATCGATGCAAGCAGCACTTCGTTATGTTCCACATCATCATGTGTTCACGCACGTGCAGTTGGCAGATGCTCAGGCGTCGCTTCTGTGGGTCAACTGTGCAGGCCAGGCTTGCGCCATCAACGGCATCGTGAAGGCCGGTGCTTCGAGCCTTCTCGGCGTGATGGGCTCCCGGGGGTCGCGCATGCACAGGGCGGAGGAGGAGACCTGAAAGAGGCAGAGGCAGGTGAGGCAGGAGGCCACCTCCCCTCACCTCCGCTCCCTTCCCCTCCCCTCCCTCCCGTATATACGAGAAATGAAAAATCCTCTGTGAATACATCCACATGTGTATTTCCATGTGTGTGTGCCTCTGTGTGTGTGTGTGTGTGTGTGTGTGTGTGTGTGTGTGTGTGTGTGTGGACGTTAGTGTATCTGTGCATAGTACATGTTCTTCTTTGTGTTCGTGTGCGTATGTGTAAGTGTATTCGTATGTCGATAGACTTGCTTCCACATGCATGCATGGCTGCGACTGCATGAAGAGGGTGCCAAGGGCTTGCGAGGAGGAAGAAAGCAGGCGTGCACTCCATCACGCATCAGCTAGTGCCCTCCGGCAGTACCAGGATCCCTTCTGATGGCTGCGCATCACCCAGCTCTCCTCCCGCGCGTGCTGTGGAATCTTCTTGAGACCTCTCTTCCAGAGACTTGTGGGGGCTGTACGCGGACGGATGTCCCCTCAAAAACCCCGCTCATGGCAGACCCCTCATCCCGTCTCCTCACACCCTTCTGGTGCCGTTCTCTCAGACGCTCTGCGTGGTGTGGTGCGCTGTGTTCCGTGTCCCGCTGGCGTGGCACCCTTCTCCCGCTCCTTTGCCCTTCCCTTGTGTCTCTGCAGAGACGCTAGTGGCGGAGGCAGGCGACATGGTGAGCGTGCATTACAGCGTCACCACGGAGGACGGCCAGGTGCCTCCAGCTGCCCCCTCCGACTCCTATCTTCAAGGCCCCACCATCCTTACCACCCCCCCCCCCTCCCCCCCCAAAAAAAACACACCCCCTTTCTTTGAAAAAGACACTCCGTCGATCCCGCTGGCCCTGCCTTAACGCCCTGCATCTCCTGCTGCCTACGGCGGGGCTTGTCCCCCCAACTGTTCCACTACAAACCCTGGACCTTGAGTTCCTGAGCCCTAAGCCCTTTGATCCCTAGGCCTGCACCCGTGGCAGAGCAAGCCCTTCCGTGGGGATGCTCCTCCTTGCTCTCTCGACCATTCCCTGCTCCCGATAGCGCGAGGGGCTTGCCTGGCGCACCTGCCCTGCTGTTACCCGGTGAAGGGTTGCCCAGGCAGGCAGCTGGCTCGCCCTTGGTGCTCATTTGGCTCCTTGCTTGACAAGCTTGCAGAGGTTAGGGGCAGAACAGTAGGGCCATTCTGGAGCATCGCCTTTGACGTCATCGAAGGAGCAGTGCTCGGTACCAGCACTTGAGAAAAAAAAAGGGGAGTCAATAGCCAGCACTTGAAGTCAAGAAGAGGTACCATAGAGCACGATAGGGGTCAGAGGAGCACGATCGCCAGCACGTGACTTTTTTTCTTTTTCTTTTTTAAAAGTACGGAAGCCTGGGCGGGCAAGAAAAGTACGGCTGCCAGCACCTGACGTCAAAGAAGTACGATGACTAGCGCTTGTGACGTCAGTAGCAAGTGCCTTGCCAGGATGAGCAAACGAGACTACAGCACTCTACAAGCTCTTCACTTTTCGTGCACATGTTTCGTCGAGTGTGTGTGCCTGCCTGCCGCATGCGCTGGCTCCTGCCGCGTGTGACGGACGGTGCGTTCCCTAAGCGGGCGGCAAGCGATGTCTGGGAACACTCCATACGATACCTGGCCCGCATCATTTGCGCATTCATTTATAGAGTTATATATAAATACACACACACATATATATACATATATATGTATATATGCATGTCTGTGCGCAGCATATGCTGAGCTCGTCGGAGGGGGAGGAGCCTCTTACGTTTGAAGTGGGGGCCGGCAACGTCATGGGCAACCCTCTCTTCCAGGTACCCCCGTCACCATTGCACGCGCTCATGCTGCCTCCCAGGTATACGCATCAACAGCTGGCCTATCTAGGCAGTCAGCCAGGCTGGCTGGTGCACACACGATGCTTGCAAATAGAAAAAGATCCCCCCCCCCCCTCGGCTCCTGTGTGTCTCCTCTCCGAGTCAGCCCTGCTTTCTCTTCATCGTCTTCTATTCCTCCTAGATAGTTAAGCAGCTCTGGAGGGAAGATATGTGGTGCAAAGGTACCTGGGGGCACCTATCGCTTGCTCTATGCTTGCTTCCTGCTCAATTGAAAGATGTAGTGTGTCCTTGTGTTCTGTATATCTTTCGAGCTCTTCACGACAACAGCATCAGCAAGGGTCAGACAGGGCACTCTGCCTCTCTGTTGCAGCTGTCATGTGGTTGACCTTGTCAACAAGCACCTCTCTCTCTCTCTCTCTCTCTCTCTCTGTGTGTGTGTGTGTGTGTGTGTCTGTTATCAAGCACCACTCGCACGCTCTTTTTAAAAGAAAGTGCAGGCCCACCTCCTCACAACTTCCTGGTGCTGTTGATATCATTATTGTCTTGCCGGGACGCTCTCTACGCCAGACAGAAGCTCGCAAGATAAAGAAGCTGTCTCCAAGCCGGTCGCTACTCAGTCCTGCCGATTGGTTGCCCGCCGTCCCGTCTGCCCCTCTCCTCCGCAGTTTTTCAGCTGGTAGAATTCACAAGAGAAGCGCCTCCCTCTTCCCCTCCTCCTCCCCCGTCTCGTCCCCATCCTCCTACTCCTCCTCTTCCTCCTCATCTGCTCCTTCCTGCTCCGCTTCCCTCTCCTCCTCCTTTCCCCCGCCATCTTTTGCCCCTTCCTCCTCCTCCTCCTGCCCCCCCCCTTCGGTCGGCAACGTGCTCACAAGCAAGTAAGCGGGCGGGTGGGGTCTTTGGGCACAGAGCTTCGACGCCGTCGTGTTGGGCCTCTCCGTGGGCCAGACAGAGTCGTTCCGGGTGAGTGCTACTACTGACAGCAGACCCCTCTCCCCACGCACGTCAGAACTCCACTGCCTTGCTTGGCGTCCCCAAGTGTCCTTCCTTTGTTTGTCTCTGATTCTCACAAGGACCCTGTCACAGGGAGGATCCCAAGGAGCAGCAGCAGCAGCAGCACGGTTTGCTCAGAGAAGTGTGGGGGGGGGAGGGAAGTACATGTCGCACCGGACACTGATGAGGAGAGGCCCCTGTGCATGCTCTTGCCTCTCCTGAGCCTTGAGCTTGAAGGAGGGCTGCAGCCCCAACTGTCCCGGCCATCCCTGCCCGCCTTCCTGCCTGCCTGCCTCTCTTTGGCCTTCAGCCTCCGGTGCCGTGCACACCTGCACCCACTCCCAGGCTCTTGGCATGGAGCTGCCATTCCTCCTGCCCTTTACGACTGGATTAGGACCGCCGCTGTAGCTCACCACGCGCACGTGCTGCTCAAACAGCTCAGAACTACCACCAGCACCCAATATCTTCCTGCTGCTGCTGGTGGTGAAGATGGTACAGCCGCTGCGAGCCGAGCTGTGCGACGCTGAGCTGCTGTGCCATAGCAGCAGCAGCTTGTCGAGCGCAAGGCCCCAGCCCCGTCCCGCAAGTCATAGACGCCCCCGGCTCGTCAAATAAACTCCGCTGGACCAGGCCTGCCCGCATGTACGTCGCTGCATCACCTACCTGCTGAATACTCACGCCATTGCCTGCTGCCTCCGTCCGCTGCCCGCAGTCAGTGGCGGGGGAGAGGGACGCGGACCTCGTCTTCAGCGTGCCGAAATCGCACGAGGAGGTCCAGCGGTTGCAGGAAGCTTCCGAGGAGCCTCTACGAGCGGGGACTCTGGTGTTCTTGTCCAACGGGCAACCTGCCGTCATCTTAGCTGTAAGCCCCCTCTAGGCTACATCGCCCCCCTCTCGCCCCACCCCTGCCCCCCCACCCCCACGCCCCTGGGCACGCACCTTAATGGGCCTGAAAGGGCTCAAGTGGAGTGACTTTTTGTGGTCGTGGCCGTCACTTGTCCTTTGGCCATAATGTGTGGTGTGTGGTTGGTTGCCTAGCTGGGTGAGCTTTTCCAAGAAGTTTCGTGTCCACAGTCAAGCGGTGGCTCGTCTTGTAAAGGAGGGGGAGGATCGCCGTCCCCTCTATCTTGGAAAGAGGGGGAGCGTCGACAGGGTTGGGATGCGGACCTGTCGTGCTCCCTTCCTCTATCCAGCTGTCATCAAAATTGGGTTTGCATGTGGTTTCGCCGTCTTAGCATCCTCGTAGGATCATGTTTTGACCGTTAATTTTTTAGCCAAAAAGTCGCCTCCCAATCATGGCGATCTCAAAACCGCGCGTTTGGCAGTGCTTTCTCAGGCACTGTTCTCTGCGCCCTGCTGTCAGAGCTCTTAAGATATACTCTGCTGACTTGCACGTAATCTCGGCAACTGCGCAGGTTGATGACGACCAGGTGCGAATAGACGCCAATCATCCCCTAGCGGGGACAATGCTGCAGTTTCAAGTACGTCTTGTGTCGGTTGAGAAGGCGTCAACATAGGTGCTGCTTAAGCTGCTTGTTAAGGTCGTAAACGGCGCTGGTAGCAATACGTGAAGTAAAAGCATGATCATGAAGATTTATGTCATACATTTGTCACTTGACCGTGTGTGCCAGTCTGTAAGGTCCTTGCAGATTGTGCCTCAGCATCGTTGTTCTGTACGAGATGTTGAACATGTTTATCGTTGCATGTGTGCTTGATTGAAGGATGCCATTCATTTATCAAGAAGTAAGAAGAAGACAGCTTGATTCCAAAAGCTTCTTCAGCATTGCCAGTCCGTTCTGATGCCCTTGGTCGCTTTGAAGTGCAAGTGCGTGCTTTGACTCTACACATCTGAACCCTCTTCAAAGTCTCAGATCCAAATGAATTGCAATGTTAACTTTCAATATAAAAGTGCAATGAGGGAGCTCGTCTTCTTAAAAAGCCCTATCACCTCAATCGGCTTACTTGCCTCTGCCTGACACACATTATTCTGTAGTAGGGTGTGCTAGCCAAGTACAAGTGGCCGGGAGTAGTTACAAGCACGGAAAAAAGCCAGTGGCCGTGTGGGATAATTTAGCCTTAAACAGCAGTGGCATTGATGAAAAAAGGATGCAAGTGTATGATCTCGGGGTGAAACAGAAGGCAGTTTGTGATGAAAGTGCTGTGACCCCAGGAGTGCTGTGGAGCTTCTGGGCTCTGGACCTCTCTTTAAGAGTTCGATCCCATTCACACCCCTTTCAATTTACCTCCTTTTACATATAACTGAGCTGTAGGCTAAATCTACATTCTTAAAGCCTTAGACCTGATGACTTTGACCCAGCCGATTCCTTGTCGGTCTCATGGCGACACTGCGTGTTCATGGAATACGACGCAAATACACACGCGTCGACAGGGGGGATGTGAACAGGCACGACCAGTGTTAGACAAGCTCTGCCTTACGACTAGATTCTAGCCGACCCATCTGGTCGCGTAGATTACGCCAATTAAAAATAACACAAGCATTCCAAATTAGAGGAGAAAGCTCCATCGTAGATTCCAAAGAGACGACTACTAAAGTCGACTCCAAAATTGTACTCGGCATTCTGACTTCCTGAGAAGTACATTTTCGTCACGTCATGATCTCCTAAGTTAGGTCCTAACGCGTCCTTAACACCAGGCACGACCCGGGCACTGACTATTGGTCATGATGTTCTGTGCACGTCCGGCACATTTTTGGCTTATTGTCGTCACTCCGGTCCTTCTCGTATGCATTGTTTTTCATTTTTTACGTCTTTCGGCAGGGCGCTTTACTGGAGTTAGTGCATTAAAAATCCAAATCTTGAAACTCCATAAAATATGTATATAGACTAGCGACAGAAGTCTAACGGATCGTGATTCCAGTCAATTTCACGACTTTCACGGTCGTCAGCTCTTACGGTCTTGGCCGGTCCTGGTTTTCAGAGGAACCTTCTGCGGGCGAAGTCAGGCGAAGCAAGGGGGAGTGAGGCACTGCTTTTTAAGGAACCCCTCTTTGACTTGACGTGCATGTTTGACCTTGGCACTGCAGTTTCAAAACGCGTCGAGATTGGTCGGGTCGAGATGGACATGGACAGACATGGACCATACTGGAGTCTGGACCAAGTTATACAGCGTGATGTACAATCCACTGCGGCTGGGTCCAAAACAGCACACAAACGGGAACTTCTATTATGCACGATAAGAATCACTTCTGTCGTCTCTTTCACTTCCGAGGTTGTACTTTGTCCTGGCTTCGAATATTACTGACCATATAATCTTCATTCCTTCAATTCACTTAATTAGTAGTGCCCAGTTCCTAAATCTTGTTTAAGGTCAAACCAGAGCGAGGTTGAGGGGGGAAGCACCAACTTTTACAAATGAAGGGGACATGGGAGAGCTGAGCTCTAAAGGATACGTTGTTTTCACGTGAAGTAAGTACGCACGCTATGGCACAACAGAGCAACTTGGCAATTCCTTTGCAGGACAGGGTCATGGGTTCCATCCTCGGTGGCGCATGCGGAGATGCCATGGGAGCAAAAGTCGAGTTCTGGTCGGCAGAGACAATATTCAAGAACTTTGGGCCGCTTGGTGAAAGCTTTGGAACCCCCCCCACTGTACTTGCACTGTACTTGCACTGTACTTGCACTGTACTTGCACTGGACAGCATCTAGCAAGCACTACTGTAACCTGTCTTCAAGTCAGACTCTTTGAAAATCCCAGTGCGTGTTTTTTACGTCTTAGAGTACGCTCTATTGCCCGTTCTGTAGTATGTACTCTTTGGTAGCCGGGAAAGAGCTGGTCATCCTTCTCGTGGTGAAGAACGCACACCTCGGACTTGGGGGCATATTGCAAATAAATAAAGTTCAAGGTCACGTGTGTAACCACGTCAATTGAGCATGTGTGTGCAGGCATACAGAAGATGCCCATCAATTACGACGTGCCAGGTGGCTTCACCGATGACACCCAGATGACGCTCTTCACGGCAGAGGGCCTGATCTCAGCCGTCAGGTGCTGGCATGAATCCAGGGGTGCAGACTCTACATTTACCGCTGACAGTGCAATCCTGGCCCTGCACCAATCGTACATGCGGTAACCTTCTGAGACCTTGCACTGGCCTCTGACGCAAGCTGACGTCGATTGTGCCGTGCACTCTGGCGATAATTATGCTAAAGGATGGCCTGCATCTTTTTAGAAGCTAGCAGCCAGGACACACTAACACACGAACACATACACACACACACACACACATGTACACACACGCGCGGTGCGTACACCCCGTACGCTCACACCCACGTGCAAACACACACGCACACAAACAAACATACGCACGTATGCATGCACACACACACGCATACACGCATACGCACAAGCCCACGCTCACTGTAGGTTGATCACTCTTGACCAAAGAGAGATTGAGATGAATATCAAGCGGCCCAGCAGCGGCTGCAGGTGAGAGTGCATGCTGGCCTCCCTGCCTGCCTGCCTGCCTACAACTTCTTGCCTATGCGTGCATCTGAAGGTGCGCGTGTGACTAAGTGCCTGTGGATTGACGTTGGAATGCACGGCAGGTGGCTGAACACACAGGGAGTGAACTCGAGCTATCCCCTGTACGAGCGAGTCAAGGCTGAGGGACACCTGGCGAGCATACGGTGCCTGCACAGCCGCAGGGCGCCTGGCTTGACGTGCACGCGGTCTCTGATGTCCGGCAAGGCTGGCACCGTCACCTGCCCCATCAACGACAGCAAGGGTACTGCCGCTGCTGCCGCTGCTGCTGCTGTTGCTTAAAGTCTCGGTGCTTGCCTGCCTGCTAGGAAAAGGCGCGTATGCGTGCGGACGTGTACTTGGTGCATGTGCGCGCATTTGCATTTGTGCGTGCATGTTTGTTTGCATGTGTGCGTTTGCATGTACATCTTTCTCTGTGCCGGTAAATTGAAGTCAATGGTAGAGAGAAGGGGAGCTTACCCTGCCGCAGCTGCTGCTGCCACGGGGCTGCATGCTTGACAGCCTCCGGGCCTCTGGCTTTCCCTCCCACACAAACAGGACGGCGACGCCGGGCATGGCGCCACGTCCTCCTCTCACTTGCCACGTCCTCCCGATGACTGTTTATATGTGTGGTCTTCATTGCTTCCTGAGGTCAGGGTTGGCCTGCTAAAATGCGTCTGATATTTGTGGCCCTTTCCTTGAATCAACCTGCCAAAGAAGCTTGTCCACTTCCTCCTCCGTACATTCCTGTCGGTCCTTGTCTGGCCTCCGCCTCCCGTCCTCCCCCTTCCTCTCCCCCCCCC
>WELA01007128.1:184192-195970 GCA_009602735.1 Mesotaenium endlicherianum
CCCCCCCATCCCTTCTCCTCCTGCTTCATGAGTGCAAGACGTCTTTCTCGCCTCGAAATCTGTGCGAACTTTCTCCCGTCTCTCACCACCTGTGTCACATACCTCTCACGCATCTGCTTAATATACCCTCCATCTCCACGGCCTCCTCCTCCTGCTCCTGCTTCTGCTCCTGCTCTTGCTCCTGCTCCTCTTCCTGCTCCTCTTCCTGCTCCTCCTCCTCGTCCTGCTTCTGCTCCTGCTCCTGCTCCTCCTCCTCCTCCTTCTCCTCCTCCTGCTCCTGCTCCTGCTGCAGTGGATCGCCGGCCTCGTCACGTTCCTGTACCCGGGCGCGAGCAATCCCGTGCGGACGTCCGCGCTCCCCTGGCACACGTTCCTGGGGGTCTTCCTGTACATCCTGGCGCTCGTGTCGGCGGAGCTGGGCATCCTGGAGAAGGTCACGTTCCTGCAGTCGGGCAAGGTCATCGGCCACTACGCGGGCGAGGCCATCCTCGCCAACTGGCTCGGCCTCCTCATCCTCCTCCTCGGCGCCCTCGTCGTGCTCACGGCCACCCGAATCGACAAGGCGCACGCGGACGAGGCGTATGTGTCCCTGGATTAGACGATCAATGGGTGCTGTGTACGATGGTGTAGTTCGGGCCAAAGCCCCGCTTTTTATCCCAGTTGCCCACTGTTTTGAGATTTGTGCCCCAGTGTTGTTAATAGTGGTGGCGGATTTTAGTGAGACAATCTCTGTAGGATACTTGTGACCGCTCATGCGTCGATTGATTGCTGGTGTACTCTGTAATCTTTGACTGGTGAGCGTGACCTTGGACCGGCGAGCGCATGTTGCATGCCTTAGCTCTACATATTGTTGCCGGTTAAAAACGTTGCATTGGGTAGGGTCTATGTACCTCCGAGAGGTGAGAGCGCCTTCGTTGCATGCCAAGGTATATGTATATAGTGCACAATAGAATGTTGCTTCCAAGTTGGTAATATTAAACTACTAAAAACAAGTTGTGAACCACGCATGATCTCAGTATGAATTTGGCGGGAACATTCAGCAGCTTCGTTTTCGTCAAGAGCAACTCGCTCTGGACTTCATGGCTACTTGTGCACGTCCCTCTAAGCGTGGTCCTTGATTTAGGAACTGCAAATTTCTACTTTGCATATATGCCCATGCTTGCGTGTAAAATCTTGCTCAATCTTTGGCTAATTCAAGCGATGTTGAAGTGCTTTCACATTTAATCTACCTCAATGGTGTGATTTGGACCGAAAAGTCTAAGTGTTCATGACTTTTACTTTAGTACTAGAACCATCGACCACTAATCTGATCAAAGGCTTTGCTTGATATATCCTTGCCATAGTAATAAGTGCCTCGTGCATGTGTTGTTGGAGTGTGGGAGTGACCCTAAATGCCCGTGCATTACACACAAGAAATGGAATGTGACATCAAAGATTGTCATATTTCTTGTGACAATCTTTGATGAATTTGCGTTGGAAGGAAACCTTAAAGTACAAATATTTTGAAGAAAAGAGAACGGTTACAACCTTCTTGCAATGCTTCTACTGACCAAAAAAGGACAGGAAGGTTCTCTATTAATGCCACCCCTTCTTCAGTCTTGATGTGAAGGTCCCAACTCATCTGAGCCACGCATGGAAGGGCCCACTTACTTCAGCTTGCACTTCTTAAAAAGCCACAAAGCATTATTAGGTGAGGAATGAGGTGAGCACCAGGCGATTGTGGAAAATATGAGCTTTGGAGCTTAGATGCTATATGCAAGTGTCTTCATAAGCAATTGTTCTGAAGTCTTTTTAATTTCTTACAAAAGAGTGAGCAATGAAAGGTTGAGGAAAAGGAGGGTGGCTTATGCTTTAAAGATCACTTCTAATTTGTCTCTAACAAGAATGTGGTGAGACAACACTAGGTCAGTCGTTCTACATGAGCGGTGACATGATGCTTTTGCCTGTACATAAAGTGTAGCGATATAAGTTAGTCTATTATAATTGATTATCATATTTTAATACTTTAATATATTTGTAGAGTAATTTTGTGTGGATTCAAGTGTGAATAAATACTCTAGTAACTTGGTTCATGTCCTTTGAACCTTCCAGGGCGCTTCGAGATCAAAATAATGACTCTAGGAAAATTTTATGTGGCAAAAAGCAAACATGTCATTTTTAGGTCAAAAGGACGTGTATATTATTCTAAATAGAGATGCACTTTTGGGGATGTGTTGGGGTGCCAAATACATCGACATGCACCTTCCTGGAAATTACTTGTGTAGCAAGTATATGAATAAGAGCTAGAACATGGAGAGGCAGTCTAGAATCACTCTTCTACTTGCAAAGTTCCAGAAATATATTAACTTTCAAGAAACCATCTCTCTTTCAAGAAGCTACCACTTGTGTTCGAAGATCCTTGTCTTGAATGGATGAAGTATTATAATTTACTAAGTACTTTATCCATCTGTTTCACTATAATAATATCCGGAGCCAGGCACTTTGGTGCAGAAGAAGATGGCCGATCTTCAGGAACATTAACAAGCATTTGAAGGTGGCACAGTGCACCATCTCCAAGAGGCCCTCCTCCAACATCGACCATAGAGAACACTTGAGAAAATCTGCCACCACGCGGAGGACCACAGGAGGAGCACCATCAGATCTCGTGGCAGCTGTTGTGGCAAAGTTGACCCCACCGCAGAGAGTGGGCAACCTTTCTAATGAGTGTTCCCAACCAAGTGGGACTTGGCCACCTATGAAGTAACCGTACAAGCGTCAAGAGAAGCTATGATTGCCATGCTGCCCCTATTGCAAGCAACATTCCAAGTCCGCGCCCGGCTCCCTTGCCTCCACAAGAGCCTACGAGAGCAAGGAAATTCATCAAGCCCGATAAACCCGACGTCTTCAACCGCGGGAAAGGAGCCAACCTGAATTTGTAAAGTGGCGACGTACCCCGCCTTCCTTGAAGTGCCTGAGGACTACGTTCCCTTTGTCGTTACCTTGCTTAGAGGAGCAGCAAAATCATGGTGACGTAACTATCAAGCGACTGTATATCAAGCTATGGCACACCCTGAGCCCGACCAAGCCCCTCCGCCCTCATATCCAAGATGGGCAGAGTTTTGTGAAGCCCTCAAGAAGCAATTTATGCCCATCAATGCGGAGAAGATTGCCCGAGGAAAGCTTCACCATCTCAAGCAAACAACGTCCGTTCAAAAGTATACATTCAGATTTCACATGCTCACTTTTGAGATCCAACATGTCTCTCGAGGAGAAGATTGACTGCTATATCAATGGCCTCAGGCCCAAGGTGGCAAAGGAAGTGGAATTACGCAACTTGACGGACTTCTTAAGGATTATGAAGTGGCCCAGAAGGTGGATATGTTAGATCTCAAGCATTCATTGCCTTCATCTTCACGGGAACTGCCAATGAGGGTGTGCACTGCCCCATCCGTATCTAAATTTGGGACCACACCCATGGAAATTGGAGTCACTAAAAGAGACCCACGGCTGCCTGGAAGAGAAGAAGACCCTCCAATGACACTTCTGCTACAAAAAACTTAGCGAGGAGTGAAGCCAAGGCTCTCCCCGGCTTTAAAAAAAAGCCTCTCATCAAAGTTGGAGTATGCTTGTTTGCAAGGAAAAACGCCATTGTGCACTCTCATGCCCCAAAGAGATGTAGGCAAACAGAGAGCGCTAGTAGACCAGGAGCCCGCCACCCCAAGACCCACTTCACAAGAAGATAACAAGCCAAGTGAGGTGAAGACACCCGTTGAAGACGACGTTGTAACCCCCCTCAGTTTGAGAGGTTACCTTGGATTAGAGAAGATGCACATCTTGGTGGACAGCGGGGCTCAAGGCAACTTCATCGCTGCAGATTTTGCCGCCAAGAACTGTGTTACTATGCGAACTCTTGACCACGACAAGAAGATTATGATGTCCGACGGATCTCTTACACTACCCCTTCCAAGAAGGCGTATCCCTTGGCACTCTCTATCAAGTCCTCCAAGGATAGAGTAGTGTTCTCCCCCATGCAATAGGGCAAGTATACAACGTCACCCTAGGGACGCCATAGTTGACCAAGCACAACCCCCAAGTTGATTAACACTAGATGGCCCGGAGGGGTTTTTTGGCCCGACTACTTGGCCCCCTAGCACATGCTCGGTCTAGGAAGGTGTAGGTCTAGAAGAAGGTGAAGACCTAGCCATTGCGAAAACCCCTTCAAAACCCAACTGAAGTCCTTGTTCTGGAGAGTCTGACTCGTATGAAATCACGCGTCCATCATGCGGGAAATTTGACTCAGCAGGAGGTGGTGGTGTAAGTGATTCAGGAATAAGGGTAAGAGGTACTCTAGGAAATAAATCAGAAATCAACGAAACCGACAAAATAGGTGAATCAGATAACCCAGAACGTTCCCTCCCAAACTCAGTGAAAGGAAGATCGCTCTCGAGTTCAGAAATGGGGAACTCAAGCAAACTCTCATGCTGATAAATCACTCCGCTCCGGGTGCATCTTGGCGTGTGCAGCATTAAAATCGAACAATGGGAAAACGTTGGGGTCCACAACACCTGAACCAACTCACAGGAGCGGGTCTGTCAGCAGCTGTGGATTTTGTAGTGATATGAGCTGGGGTATATTAGTTTGGTTTTATTTTAATGCTTGAATATTTATAGAATAATTTAGTGTAGATTCAAGTGTGAATAGATACTCTAGTAACTTGGTCTATGCCCTTTGAAACTCTAGGCATTTTCAAAGTTAGAGGAAGGATCTAGAAGAACTCCATGTGGCAAAAGTCAATTAAACCATTTATAGGTTAAAAGGACATATGTACATTATTACAGAAAGAGGTGGCAAGTTTTGGGATGTGTTGGGTGCCAACACGTCAACATGCACCTTTGTAGGAATTATTTAGGTCGCAAGTACATAAACAAGAGCTAGAACATAAAAAAGCATTTGAGAATCACTCTTGTACTCGACAAATTCCAGAAATATACTCACTCTTAAGAAACCATCTTTCTTTCAGGAAGCTACCACTTATATTCAAAGATCCTTATATCTTGAATAAATAGTGTATTATATTTCCGAAGTACTTTATCTATCTGTTTCACTACATATTTAGTACACTAGGCATACGGACGGAAACTCCTGCTGGTACGCGTCCAGCGGCAGCAGCCCAAAGTGACTGCGCCAGCTGCTAGGCCTGCTCCAGCAATCACCCACACACCGGTGTGTTGCTGCTGCAAGAAGAGCAGTGTCAGCGAGAAGTTGACCAGGATAGGCGGTTGCTCCTGCAGCGCTTGCAGATTTTGGCCACAACAAACAGCTGAGATGGCGACCCGCAGGGCTTGCAGAGAGCCAATCAGGCTCAGCGTCTACACTTGCAGCACTTGCAAATCCCGCCCACAACACTACTGATAGCCACTAGTAGCAATTGGTAGCGGCCATGAGCAACAGGTAGCGACACACGAACGCAACACGAGTACAATGCACACCCACATAGATAGCAACAACAAGACCTGACCGGCCGCCAGTCAGAGTAGACCTGTCTTAACAGACACAATCACGGTCAACTAGACAATGTGTACAAAAATCAACTCCTTCTCTAGGATCCGACAAGCACAACTAGCCCGACTCTAACTAAGTACACTCACAACCGGCGCGCACAACGAGCCGGATTCTAGCAAAGTCTCACACGACTACTAAACGTGCAATGTGTGAGCTTTGAAGCTATAGATTGCAGTGAATCAGCATTATGATAATATAATATTCATATAAATATAGTAGTTAATCAAGTTCAGTCTGTTGAACTTTAGCTAGTATTAAGTCTACTGGACTTTTTAGTGTCATTCAGTATAATGACTCAGCCGAGAGCAACAGGCTGAAGTCAACTGTAGGTGAGCTTGCTGACACATTCTTTGACAATCTGCTGACTGCCGTACTCAATATCAGTGAATTGCCTAGTTATACATCTAAGTGTGATATGCTAGATGAGTGGCCAAATGATACCATCGGGTGGATGGCGATTCGGGATGATGGAAAATGGCTGTGTATTCTGCTAGTCGAGGTCCTACTGACGTGGTTCACTCCCGCATGGGCAGTGACATCGCACTTGCCGTTGAACAGTAAAGTCATTCCTTGTACATAGGTTAAGCGATGCTCTCATGTTTAACATTTGGGAACAAGGCCAACTCTCTCTGTACAACAATTGAGAGACATCTGACTTTAAGGCTGCAAGTTGTTACACGAACTACTTACTATCCTTGCTTATGTATGAGTTTACTGATTGCACAATCAATACTCGTCACTTGCATTTGGCTTATGAGTAAGCTCGCTCTAGTTGTATGGTCTTTGGCTGATTTGTAAGTTAACCAGAAAATACCATAAAGATTACTTGTTGATATATAGATATTTTATTGATTGTTAATAGCCTATTGGTTAGTCAATTCATTTCATAGACACACACCAAGTGGAATTAGCAAGCTTCTACGCGAGCACACACACACTTAGAACTCTCATACAGTATCCTAACGAATTTTGTCCCGCAGATAACTCTATCCGCCCCTAGCTACTAAGTAGTATAGAATAAGGTTAGTTTTGTATGTGACAAGCTGGAGCAAAGTAGTGTGTATGTGACTAGTGCGTGGATTGTAACATTCACGAAAATGAACGGTAGTGATCAGCAATGTTATGGCCGAGTTGTGTGCGACAGGTTCGCGACTTAATACGAGGCTAAGATACACCTCACATGCAACCCACAAACAAGTGAGGAAAGCAAGGAAGTACAATCAAATAGCACAACATAGGGACGTGCCATAAGAAGTAAGCAACTCAATATGAAATCGAACATACAAAGCTAACACCTGAATGGTGTTAGCTCGCAGCCTAAGTAGCGCGCCAAATATGCCCAGTTCCTTCAAATCAAGACAAAACATTACCTTCTACGCATAACACGTCACCGCGTCATCACACACAAATCAAAGAGTACTCCAAGTACAAAAAGGTGCAAACCTAAGGACGAATCCACACACGTACGACTCAAGTTAAAAGGTAACCCGACTCCCCCTCACCCCTTACTTTCCGTTTCCCCTAGCGACCCCGGGGGCATACCCGTCGGGATCACCTATGGTACATGAGGATATAGCCATGGACAGTGGGGAATCCCACTAAGTACCCGCGCCGACCCTTCAGGCGAGCGAATTTGAGGGTCGACCTCCATACGTGGGGGCGGCAATGCCACGTGTGAAGAGAAAGGTGGTCGTGCCCGTCCTTGTCGAGTCCTCTTTGGGTGTCTAGTTGTTCCTTGAGGGTGGAGGGTCACTTGCAGGCTCTAGTGGTTAGTCGGGTTAGGGCGGTAGGTGAGGATGGTCTAGTTTATGTGCCCGGGTGGTGAACCCTGGGACCCAAAATTTGCTCACAAGGTTCTGCTTTTGAGCAGCTGTAAGGCCCTTCCTAGATTACGCGCACTCTCTTTACCGCCACACATGGTGTTGCCGCCCACATGTGTGGAGGTCGACTCTCAAGTTCGCTCGCCTGAAGGGTCGGC
Source organism: Mesotaenium endlicherianum (assembly GCA_009602735.1). Lineage (NCBI taxonomy): Eukaryota > Viridiplantae > Streptophyta > Zygnematophyceae > Zygnematales > Mesotaeniaceae > Mesotaenium > Mesotaenium endlicherianum. Next base: position 191,712 of record WELA01007128.1, read on the forward strand.
GCGGTTACCCAGGAGGATCCCCCATGGTCAATGGCTAGATCATCACTGTACCATAGGCAATCCCCATGGGTATGCCCAAGAATTGCTAGGGATTAGGGAGAGTAGGGGACATTGGGGTGTCGGGTTCCCTTTTGGCCATAGTCATTGAGTTGTACGTGTGTGTGTCGACCACTAGGTTCTCTTCTTTTCCATATTTAGTTTATTGTGGATTTGTGTGAGATGACGCGATGACGCGTTCATCGTAGAGTTTAGAGTTTGACGAGTTTTCGTAGGCACTGGACATAGCATTCGAGAGCACGCTACTTAGTTTTGTATGTTCGTTTTCATGAGTGAGATGATATTTGTTTCTATGTGACTAAATGCTCGTAGTGTGTGCTTACCCACTCTTGCTTTCCTCACTTCTATGTGTAAGTTGCTCGTAGTGTTCATCACCCCTCACATTTAGTCGAGAACACCCCATTCTTTCTCACGGCCATAACATAGCTTTCCACTAGTAGTTGCTCGACATAGTGGGTTCGTGCACTCACGCTCTAGGTAGTACTACTCCACCTTAGCTTGTTTACATACAAAACTAACCCGTATAAATGGATTAGTAAAGCTAGGGACGGGTGGAGCTACTCTAGTGGCGGAAGCCGTCCTACGACTTCACGAGGAGAGAGACCTCGTGCGCGGAGCTTGCTTGCGCTAATCGTGAGCACGTGGAGCGTCAAAGCCACATCTTGCAACTTGTGAGAACACGTCGTGGATGTTTAGGATCGGCCCCTTAATAGGACCGGTTGCGTGCACTATGTGTTAGCATTGTGTGCTTGCGTATGTTGTTTGAGCTCTAGGTTGCATCCCTTGTGCTCATTAGTAAGGAGCCGGCTCATCCCTTGAGCCGGTTGCTCGGCCTTGATACCTACGGGTTAGTCACCTAGGCCGGGCGTATTTGTGTGTTGCTAATTGTTTGTGTTTGCTTCTCCTGGGACCGGGCACATCCTTGCTTGCGTGCTAGCTAGTGTTGTGTGGGCCGGTTGGGGGGGGGGATTGTTAGTGTTTGTGTGTGGGCAATCCCCGTCCTTATTGGCCGGATTGCACGCCCTTTGGGTTTTATGTGCGCGTTTGGGCGTGGGAGGGTAAGTTTTGCGAGTGTGTGTGAGTTTGCGCTAACTGTCCGGTTGCAGCTACATCAGCAGCAGCTGCCTCAGCAGCTGTGTTAGTTGCGTCAGCAGCTGCAGCATCAGCTGCGGCAGCATCAGCAGCTGGTGCGTTAGCTGCAGCTGCGTCAGTTGCTGCTGATTCAGCAGCAGCTGTTTCAGCAGCATTCAGCTGCGTCAGCAGTTGCAGCGTCAGCTGCGGTTGCGTCAACAGCAGCTGCGTAAGCAGTTGTTGCGGCTGTTGTAGCTTCAGCACCAGCTACGGCCGCGTCAGCAGCTGTTGCGTAGGCTGCAGCTGCGTCAGCGTCAGCTGCGCCAGCTGCATCGGCAGTTGCAGCATCGGCTGCAGCTGCATCAGCTACGGCAGAGTCAGCAGCCGTTGCGTTGGCTGCGGCTGCGTCAACAGCAGTTGCAGCTGGCGCTGCGGCTGCGTCAACAGCAGCTGCGTAAGCAGTTGTTGCGGCTGTTGTAGCTGCAGCACCAGCTACGGCCGCGTCAGCAGCTGTTGCGTAGGCTGCAGCTGCGTCAGCGTCAGCTGCGCCAGCTGCATCGGCAGTTGCAGCATCGGCTGCAGCTGCATCAGCTACGGCAGAGTCAGCAGCCGTTGCGTTGGCTGCGGCTGCGTCAACAGCAGTTGCAGCTGGCGCTGCGGCTGCGTCAACAGCAGCTGCGTAAGCAGTTGTTGCGGCTGTTGTAGCTGCAGCACCAGCTACGGCCGCGTCAGCAGCTGTTGCGTAGGCTGCAGCTGCGTCAGCGTCAGCTGCGCCAGCTGCATCGGCAGTTGCAGCATCGGCTGCAGCTGCATCAGCTACGGCAGAGTCAGCAGCCGTTGCGTTGGCTGCGGCTGCGTCAACAGCAGTTGCAGCTGGCGCTGCGGCTGCGTCAACAGCAGCTGCGTAAGCAGTTGTTGCGGCTGTTGTAGCTGCAGCACCAGCTACGGCCGCGTCAGCAGCTGTTGCGTAGGCTGCAGCTGCGTCAGCGTCAGCTGCGCCAGCTGCATCGGCAGTTGCAGCATCGGCTGCAGCTGCATCAGCTACGGCAGAGTCAGCAGCCGTTGCGTTGGCTGCGGCTGCGTCAACAGCAGTTGCAGCGCCAGCTGCGGTTGCTACAGCAGCAATTGTTTTCAGCAGCAGTTTCAACTACGTCAGCAGTTGCCGCATCGGCTGCGGCTGCGGCTGCGTCAGCGGCCGTTGTGTCAGCAGCTGTCGCGTCAGCTGCGGCTGCGTCGGCAGTAGCTGTTCAGCTGCAGCTGTGTCAGCTGCAGTCCCGCCCACAGCACCTACGTACAGCGCAGCTGCGTCGGCACTATGCTAGGGGTAGCGGCAGCCGCCGCTTGCGGCCGCCATCCTTTTGGTTATTTGTGGAGTGGGGCCAGGTACCTCGCCACGTACGCCGCTGCTAGGCGTTTGCTCGCCGTCCTTCACCCAATTTGCTCGGTCGTGGAGCCGGCGATTTGTCGCCCTTCCCAGTCACGCATTCACTGGGTCTGAGTATAGTGGACGCCAGCTATCCGCCTTGTGCAGGTTTGCATGCAGCACACGTTGGGACGCACAAGGAGTGGCGCATTGTATCAGCGTGAATTGCTAACTGACTTGTCTACTTCTGGCATTGGGGGAGAGGGGTCTACTACCGGGATTGTGGACGGACCCTCTGACTTGTTTACTCCGTTTCACTCGACACCTCTGGTAAGTGCAAAATTGTTTCCTAGGGTCCCACTAGCTCCTCTTTCTGCATTGGCAGCTCCCCTCCCCCTCGAGCCCGTGCCTTTGCTTGATGGACGCGAATTGGCACATGAGCTAGAGCTTGCCGGGGAGAAGTTTTCGTTGGGTTTTGAGGAGTTCCCTACTATGGCTACTTCCGCGTTGCTTTCTCAGACCTACACGAGACACTCCGATGGCATCTCCATCGTGGCATTGGAATCTAAGATTGAAGCTTCGATGGCGATGATGCGTGCTCATAACCATAACCTCACGCGTAACTTGTTTTTCAACACGTTACCCTCACTCCTGGGCGGGGAGGCGTTATTATTCCGCCAGAGGTTTAGAGCGGACATCGTCCAGACGATACCGGACGTTGTGCCTGGGGCCATCCCTATTCCCAACATCAAGGCTCCTCCAGTCTCGCCGGCGGACCATCCTCGAGTAGCAGCTGCAGCTGCTGCTACTGCAGCCGCCATGGCTGCCAAGCTGAACGCTGCCGCCGCTGCAGTAATTGTTGCGGCGGCGGGGCTCGGCTCGGCTGGGGGTGAAGGGGGAGAACTTGCACTTCTTGGGGGGGCCGCCGTAGAACCTCCACGACCTGGACCAGTTGAGCTCGCTCTGCCGGCATATGCCACTCCCGTGGAGCAGCTGGCGGCAGGGTTACGCCGTTCGCTGAACTGGCCGACCTTCGTACGCTTAATTAAGCGAACTGAGTCGATTCGCCGAACTAAGCGGACGAGAATTGTTTCACTCGTGCGTGCCGCCCAGGAACGTTCCGTCGTTCTTTATGTGCGTGAGCGTCGAGGTTCTTCCACTTGTGAGTGTGAAAAACGTATCGATCGACGCGATTGGAATTTTTTAGTACAATGTGGCAGTTTTGCTGCAACGACGGGAACTTCAAGAAATTGCAAAACCAATAACGCTCGCTTGCAGCCTTGTAATTGCTGATGGATTTTGGTTCACTACGCAGAGGCACAAATTCAATAGTAGCCACCAAACCCGAGAGTGAGGGAGGTTGGGTAAGAGGCAGGGAGCGATAGATGGAGGGATGTTGAGACAGAGCAAAACGAAGAAGGTTTGGAGGGACCGAGTGAGGGAGCAAGCAGGGATTAGGGGAGCGACAGAGGAGCGGCAGAGTGAGCGAGGGAGAAGGAAAAGCGAGGGACGACGGGAGGCGAGGGAGATTGGGAGGGAGATTGGGAAGGGATGGAGGGAGATTGGGAAGGGATAGAGGGAGAGAGAGGATGGGGGGAGAAGGGAGGGAGAGATGAAGGAAGAGAGGTGAGGAGGAAGCGAAAAAGAAAAGGTGGCAAGAAGGGAGGGAGGGAGGGAGCGAGGGAGGGAGAGAGGACGGAGTGCGGAATTCAAGAGAGCATGGAGGGGGAGGGTGGAAGAGGTTGAATCGAGAGAGGGAGCGAGGGGT
>WELA01007128.1:212076-225693 GCA_009602735.1 Mesotaenium endlicherianum
AGTAGGGACATTATGATTCTTTTGTCCTCCTGCTGGGACTGATACATGGTCGCCATTTGCGACTGCATCTGAACGAACAATGCTCCCAAGTCTACACTTTGGGGTGGTAGATTAGCAAATGCAGCAGCAGCATTGGCATTTACTCGCTGAGAAGTGTCCTCAACAATCCCTCTCGCTCCTGCAGCAGCAATTCCTGCCGCATTCAGCCGGTCACGCATTTGACCTAGGGGTACATTGAGTTGTACAGCAGGAGGTGGGTTCAGCACATTGGCCCTTGATGCCATAAGTTCCTCGACAGTGCGCTCGACAGCTGGCTGTCCTTCCCTCCTTTCTGTATCTTCAGCGGCCTTTGCTACTTGTTCAGCTTCTAGCCTGGCTCTCTCCTCCTCAGCTTGCCGAGCTGCGACTGCGGCAATAGCAGCTGCCTCATCTGCAGCCTCCCTAGCTGCAGTATCTGCTACTGCTTTCGAATAGGTACGGTTTCTCGCTACATGGCTTTCCGCCTGGTTTTCGACATTCTCGTTATCCTGGTTCTCCATGTCTCGGGAGTTGCTAGTTTGAGACCTTGTCCTTATCATACAAAGAGGACTGTGATAATCGCTCCGATACCACTGAAATGAATCGACTTACCAAATAGGCGATTAACAATTAATGAAGATCTTTATATCAGCAAGTAATCTTTATGGTAATTTCCGTTAACTGGTTAAACCGCAAAGGACAACACACTAGCAGTGAATAATACTCGTAAGTCAAATGCGAGTAAACTAGCATCAATAATGCAAATCAGTAAACTCATACATAAGCAAGGTTAGAAGACAGTGCATATCAATGGCTTCTCGCCTTGGATTCAGATTGCTCTCAGTAAGCTGTACAAGAGAGTTGGCCTCGTTTCCGAATGCCGAACTCGAGAGCAATGCCTAGCATATGTACATGGAATGAGTTTACTGTTCAACGGTCAGTGCGATGGCACCGCCTACCCGGGAGTTAACCACGTTGGTAGGACCTCGGTTAACCAAATCCACCGCCATCTCCCATCATCCCGAATCGCCATCCATCATAGGAATGTCATCTGGCCATTCATCTAGCATACCACACTTAGATGCATATGGAGGCAGTTCGCTGCTCCCGAGTACGGAAGTCAGCTGGCTGTCAAAGAATGTGTCAGCAAGCTTACTTAAGGTGACCTCAGCCTGCTACTTCCGGCCTGAGTCATTAAACTGATATTAAGTATAACGTCCAGCAGACTGCTTATTAACTAGAGTTCAGCAGGCTGAACTTATATTACTATTATATTTAAATGAATATTATATCAACTAATATACTGATTCAATACAACGCCCAATGACGCTGCTGTGCGTGTGGCGGTTGTCGGGCACGCTGCTGTGGGCTGCCGCTTGTCGTCGTCGTCGTCGTTGTTGTCTTCTTGCCTTCTCCTTATTCTAACACTGTTTCTCTTGTCCATGCAGATTCTTCTCAACATGTCTCTTCCCTCCACGTCATCCGCATCGGCACTTGCTGCAGGGTCATCATCTGCAAGGCTACCTCGTTTGAGCAATGCAATAGAGTGGGGCCATGTGTCGGTCAATTGAAGTGGGGCTACTCGGAAGTGGAAAAGCAACTACTGCAGTAGAGAATTTGGTGGGGGAGTTCCTAGAATTCGCGGTCATTTTACGGGAGGGAGCAAGGATATTGGTGAGTGTGGAAAGGTACCCACAGAGGTTGTAGCGCTCATGATTAGGCGTCACCAGAACGTGTCGTCCATGGCGGAGGGCAAGAGACGTAGTAAGAGTGTCGTAGAGGAAAGACGTAGCCGCTTGCTGGTAATGGGGCTGGATATACTAGACCAATTGCAAGTGCTGGGGGGGTAGGCTATGAGAGAGAGAGAGGACAAACGTCTCTCAATGACATGTTTCAGAGGATGAATGCTGATAAAGTTCATGAGGTAGTTGCTCGCTTTTTTTATGGTACTGGTTCTTCTTTCAATGTGGCTCGCTCCCCGTCGCTTAAGGACATGTTGGTTGCTGTCAGTAAGTACACACAGCAAACTGGTGTAGTGTACACCCCATTGAAAGACAAGCCTCTTGGAAGTACTCTCTTAGATGCGGAGGTCAAGAGGCTAGAAGCGTGGGAGCAGACTCAGAAGAAGGGGTTGCCCTTTACAGGTTGTAGCGTTGTAGCGGATGGCTAGACAGATCCCAGCGGTCACCCTCTTCTGAATGTTCTCATGGTCATAGCAGGTGTGGAGATATTTGTAGATGCTATCAATATCGAAGGGGAGAGGAAGACGGGAGAGTACATTGGTGAGCAGCCCCTTAAAGTTGTGGAGAAAATAGGGCCTGAGCATGTTGTACTTCTTTGCACTGACTCTGCAGCCAACATCAAGAAGGGGTGTGAGTTAGTTCAAAAAGAGCACCCGCACATATTTTGGGCACCGTGTGCTGCACACATCCTAGACCTGCTGATGAAAGATCTAGGCAAGATCCCCAAGCTAGCGGACATCGTTGAGAGATTCAAAATTTTGGTTCAATTTGTGACTAACCACCATATGCCTCATGCACTCTATCGTGAGCATGGAGCGAGGCTATTGAATAAGTTAGAGTTGTTGAAATCAAGACCTACCAGATTTGCAAGTAACTTTCTTTGCTTGCAGAGGCTGATCAGTGTCAGGGATACATTACAAGCCATGGTGTCTGATAGTAGATGGCTTGAGTAGGCAGCGATGAACAATTGTGTGAGTGAGGGAACACGGATTAGGGGTTTAATTTGTGACGATCTAGTTTGGGAGAAAATGAAAGTGTGGGTGGATGTGTGTGAGCCGATAGTGGTGCTTTTGCGTTTGGTGGATTCTTCAACGCCTTCATTAGGGAAAATTTGGCATCGGATGAGTGGGATCCAGAAGCATATTGCCAGTTCACCAAGTCTCATGGCTAGTCACAAGACCAAGCAAAGAAGGAAGTGGAGGCACGTTGGGAGCAGCTTCACAGTCCGCTCCATTTTGCAGGCAAGTGTTCATACTTGATGCTTCTTCTCATGTTCTCCATGGCATTAACATTATTTATTATGTTATTTAAATTTTGGCAAGCAATTTTGCCGGGCTAGCTTGTTGCTGTCAGGTGTTGCTATAAGGCAATTGCGTGTGTAAGTCTTTGTGCGTCCTGCTGAGCATTATTGTTTTTGTGGTTGCAGCATACTATCTGGACCCCGAGTTCCAGGACCATGACTCTTGGACCGCCGACAGGTGCCTACTCCCAGAGTACATGCAGGTGGTCAAGTGCATCATTGGAGGATCTGTAGCAGAACGTGCTAAGGTGGACCAAGAGTTGGCGCTCTATCGCCGATGTGGCGACACGTTCGGCGATGATGTTGTGAAGGCCAACAAGACCAAGATGCCAGCTCACATTTGGTGGGAAACATACGGAAGTGCGTGTCCTAACCTTCAAAGGGTTGCTATNTGTGTCCTTAACTTCAAAGGGTTGCTATAAAAGTTCCCTCGCAACCTGCTTCTGCTGCTGCGTGTGAGAGAAACTGGTCTGAGTATGGTTTTGTTCATAACCCGCTACGAAATAGGCTGCTTGCAACGAGAGCAAGGAAGCTAGTGTATGTGCATTCCATGTTGAGGCTGCAAGAGAAGAGTGTGAAGTTGCTAAGCGGAGAAAGCGTTGGAGAAACGTCTTGGGTGGAGGAAGCAGACTTTGTGGAAGCGTCTGAAGAGGAGGTAGTACCTTCCCAAGATAACGTTGAGTTGTCTGAGGAAGAAGAGGCAGAGGAGGAGGTGGAGGAGCTGCCTCTTACTGTGGCAGCTCCAGGTAGAAGAAGATTCAGGTCAATTGAATACTAGTCGTTATATGTAGCTTGCATGTGATTAACAGGAAAAAACAAAATCGGAAGAGTCTTAATATATTTTATCATAATGTTGAATCCTATTAGCTTGCAAGTTATTTTTACCACCTTGTGACAGAATGGCAAGATAAGTAAGGAACATCTTATGACAGAGGTAGGATTTGCATGTCATTGATGATTTGTTTTGCAATCATGTAAGATTAAATTGTTGACACATGAACTTTAATTTGCTATTACATGAACCATTATTAAACAAGTGGTAGGATACGTATCGTTGCATAATTATCTGGTTAAAAAGATATTCATACGTTATTGAACATGTAGGTAACTTGTAACTTGTGCACTAAGAGTTACCACGCATACACATTTTGCACTTCAAAATGTGTATCCAAAACTCTCTTCATGTGTAATAGGAAATCAATTTTCTTATCACAACAACCTATATGACTCTGTCTTGAACAAGGAGAGTATTCGAGTTAAGTTTGGACACAGCTAGTTAGGAAATTTGCCAAATAATATGAATCACAAATAGAGGATAAAATATCAAATAATCCAATATGCCATACACCAAACATGGAATGTAATATGCACTTGATTATAGATAAAACATACACCATCTTGAATGGACATAGTGATTAGTTACTTTGATTATAGTGTGCATCATTCACATTTTGCTGCCAGCACCGGTGGCCAACTATGTGAAGGGGAAAAAAAACTTCAAAAGTTACCGTAATATATTTTTTCTTTAACAAAAAACTTGCATGCGGGAAAAGATTTTGTTGCTGCCCGGCTTACTCAAAAAAAAGGACAATTGTACGGTTACGCGTGCGACTGTCAGAACTTACCGTCGACGTTGAAACTTAACGTCGTGACGTCGACATTAGCACGTATAAAGCGTATCAAGCGTATTGAGCTATTTTGTTACATAACGAATTTAGCGTATTAGCGTTTATAGCGTATATAGCGTACTAACGTATGGCGTAACCCTGTTTCAATATGCCTTCAGGACTACCTCCTAAGAGGGAAGTGGATCACAGGATTGACTCATTACCTGGGAGTCAGCCACTCTGGCAACGCACTTATGGCTTGTCCCATGTGGAGAGCGAAGAGTTGAAAACACAGATTGCAGAGCTTGAGGAAATTGGTTATATTTTCCCCAGTAAATCACCTTATGGTGCACCCATCCTATTTGTTAAGAAAAAGGATGGAAGTATGCGGATGTGCGTTGATTTCAGAGCTCTTAATAGAATAACAGTAAAGAACAAGTATGCTTTATCCAGAATCGAGGACTTGCTTGATACCCTGTCTGGTGCTAAAGTGTTCAGTTAGATAGATGTCAAGAGTGATTATCATCAAATCAGAATTGCTGAGGGAAATGAACACAAGACTACCTTCCGCACACATTATGGACACTATGAGTTTAATGTGATGCCATTTAAACTGACTAATGCCCCTGCAACCTCCATGGGTGCTATGAATGACATTTCAGACCTTACCTGGATAAGTTTGTGCAAGTCTTCCTGTATGATATTTTAATTTTCTCTAAAGATGAAGCTCAGCATGCTGAACACCTAAAGACAGTCATGGACACTCTGAGAAGAAATCAATTATATGCTAAAATGAGCAAGTGTGATTTCTTCAAGGAAAGTATTGAATTCTTAGACCACGTTGTCAGTAAAGACAGCATTAGTTTGGATCCTAAGAAAGTCCAGACCATAAGGGACTGGGCAGTACCACAGTCTGTCTCTGAAGTTAGATCCTTCCTTGGGTTGGCTAACTTCTATAGGAAATTTATTGAGGATTATTCCACAAAGGCCAGTAAACTGACTGACCTTACTAAGAAAGACATAGGGTATGTGTGGGGGGAAGAGCAGCAGGCCGCCTTCCAAACCCTTAAAGATGCTCTTTGTTCTGCCCCAGTCCTAGCCGTGTATGACCCCAGCAAACTTGTGCAAATGGTTCCTGGTGCTTCTGACTCTGCCATGGGTGCTATTTTGTTGCAGCCTGCTGACAAAAAAACCATAAAGGATGGTAAGGTACGGCAGGAGTGGCTCCCTGTGTTGTATGAAGCTATGAAATTCAACCTAGATGAAATGAACTACTCTGTGCATAACAAAGAGCTGCTTGCTATCATTCATGTGCTCAAACAGTGAAGAGCATACTTACATGGTAAAGCTTTTAAGGTGATTACAGATCATCTAGCTCTGACTCACTTTCAGAAGAAGTCCAAGCTGTCGAGGAGGGAGAACCGCTGGAGCCAGATGCTGGAGCAGTTCCAAGTCCAGATTGACTACAAATCAAGGAAGTTGAATCCTGCTGATGCACTCTCAAGAAGACGTGACTTGCAAGAAAGGAACTTCAATCAGCATGCTGTAGATAAAATCCTGCGTGCACTCACTTCACTAAAGGTGAAAAAGTCCTCCCTTCAACAACTTAGGAAAGCCAACCTTTCTGACCCAACATTTGAGCCCAGTCCCATGGATGGTGTGTGTCCTGCTATTGCACTTGGGTATAGGCTTAAGGGAGTGGTCTGGGTGACTGAAACCACTTCAGGCAAGTTGAAGCTGAATAACTTGGAAATAAGGTCTCTCTTACTGAGTCAAGCACATGACAGTTTATTGGGTGGGCATTTGGGGCAGGCCAAAATTGTTGGCAAATTTGCAAAACATTATCATTGGGATGGGTTGCCTCGGGAGGTCTTGAACTATGTTAAGTCCTGTGATCAGTGTTAGAGAAATAAGTCTAGGCACACACTACCCGGGGGTCTCTTTCAACCACTGCCCATCCCAGCTGGACGCTGGGAAACAATATCCATGGACTGGGTGGTAACACTACCAAGAACTGCCAATGGGCATGTTTCAATACTGGTAGTCGTGGATAAACCGACAAAAATGGTCATTATCATCCCCACAATTGTCGAAGAAACTGCACTCGAAACAACGAGACAGTTCTACAACCATGTAGTATGCCAACATGGGCTACCCTCTAATATCATCTCAGACAGAGATTCATAATTTACTTCTAAATTCTGGAGAACTTTAATGGGATTAATGGTAGTCAAACAGCTGCTCAGCACAGCAAACCACCCTCAGATTGATGGGCAGACTGAAAGAACTAACCGAGTTCTGCAAGAGGTGCTGAGAGCATATATTAACCAAAAATAAGATAATTGGGATAACCTGTTGCCTCAAATTCAATTTGCGGTCAATAGTGCGGTGCACGCGTCAACGGGCAAGACTCCTTTTGAACTCAACCTGGGTAGAGTCCCTATGCCTCCTTTAGATGTATTAGGGGAGTCTTTAACTCACCCCGAAGGAATTGACAATCCGGTCCTTCTCCAGTTAATTCAGGAGTTTGCTGACACCCTGTCAGAAGTCCAACAGAACCTGCACAAAGCCCACGAAAATCAACAAAAATACGCGAATCAGCACCGTTGAGAGCTGACATTTTCTTAGGGCGATTTGGTCAAACTGCATTCTCAACACCTGTACCTGCCTGAGGTGGTCAAGAAAAAGCTTGGTCCGGTCTGATCGGTCCATATTCGGTGGTGCGCCGCGTCGGTCAGAATGCTTACAAATTGAACATGTGAGCAAAATACAAGGGTCACCCAGTCTTTAATGTCTCCTTCTTGGAACCGTACATCAAAAATGACACACTATTCACAGGTCGGTAACCTGTCCATCCGAGACCAGTCCCCGCTGTCAGGGATGGTGACCCTGAGGAATATAAGGTTGAGGAGATATTAGACACTCGCTCTGTCCGTCGATCATCTAAATATGTCATAAAGTACCTGGTCAGATGGAAGGGTTACGATGCCTCTGGGGACACTTGGGAACTGAAAGACCAGCTGACCAATGCCAAAGGGGCGTTCAAGCGGTTCCACCTTCGGGCGGCTGGCAAACCTCCCTAATTGTCATTTTAGTAAACATGGGAAGGTGACAGGAGGTCCTGTCTCCATGTAAGTTGGAGGGGAACGTGACAGTTAGTGACAGTTAGTGACAGTTGTGACAGGCAACTCTCCTTAAAATTAAGTTGGAGGGAGTGTGTTTCGTCTCGAGATCAGCCAGGCACCTCTTTACATAACCATTCTACACACTCAACCTGCGGTCACACTCTCTTTTTCTCTCTGACTTAAGTCTCCTCTTATACTCACTCACACAAGGTATTACACACTTGGAATCCTCCCTACCACGTTCTTCTCCACCAAGGGTACTCAGTAGCGGCAAAGTATCATGACTTCACTAACTGCATTGTGTTTTTGATTGAGCAGGATGACTCAAAATTTGGAACTCAAGGGGAAGAGGAGAGCGGAAGAGGCACATGCAAAATACTTGCAATTTTGTGGCGACATCGAATCATCCTCCATCTCCGCTCGGGAATCACAACGACTCCAACAACAGCGGGAGGCACAGAACAAGAAGGAGGAGGAGGAACACGCTAGGTTGAGGAAAGAAGAACTGGACATAAAAGCTGCGGAGAAGGCCAAGAAGGCAGAGGAGGAGAGGCAAGCTGAGGAGAGGCGGAAACAGCACGATGAAGAAGATTAGAGGAGAATCAGCAGCTATCGCTACACAGTGCTGGGCAAGGGCTTTGATCTACTGGAGGAGGCCTTCAAGTATGCCCAGAGAAGTTGCAGTGAGTCACAGAAGGACATCCTGCAGAGGGAAGAGGAGACATCCAAAAACTTTGACAAGTATATAGAGGTCAGCACAGGACTCCTCCTCTACCACGATTATGCCAGGATGGTAGATATACGGTCAGGGAGGCCAAGGCAATGGCCCAAGTGAATGAGGAAGAAGTTGTATCGATTCCGGGTATCTGGGGGAAAGATAGGGTCATCAAGATGATCCCCATGGACGCGGACAGCTTTAAGGACTCTACATTCCATAATAGGTTCAAGGCCATGTATAATGAGGTGGAGAGAAGGAGCTAAGAATTCTTGGCAAGGGTTACCAATCAGCTGGACTTCTCAGGGCACTGGTACCCTTGTACTCTAAAAAGGACAGACCCTGCCTTCTTCCAGAAGCCCGCCGATTGGCAGTGGATGACCATCAACATGAGGGACCAGCAAAATGACAGGGCAGGGGAGGAAGAATTCCTAACAGACCTACAGGAGAACATAGTGTTGCCTCCTCACATTGCAGCTTGGGACCCAAGATTGGATGGAGTAAGAGACTGCATGAGCCTAGAATTGCAGGAGGACAGGAGCAGCGCCCGAGAGTCATTCTCTAAAGGGAAGCACGCTTATGCCAAATGGGCAAGCAAGCAGGGAGAGAAAGACCTGTATGCGGTCAGGACTCAACAGCCCCCACCAGCACCCAAAAGGGGAAAGTCAGTGGGGTATTCTTTTTCTCGGGAAGAGCTGGAGGAGCTGATAGAGGAGACCCCAGCAGTCTCAGAGGAGCCAGGGGAAGGAGAGGAGGAGGGGTCAGAGGAAGAAGAAGAGGAGGGCGAGGGAGAGGACACTAGCCCCGCTGTGACCCAGACACCTGCCACATCTCCTGTAATGGAGAAGACTGGGTTGGCTAGGGCAGACATAGCCCTGCACCAACTCGTTGAAAGGAAGATATCAGTTGACTGGGAATCGCCAAAGGACAGAGTTCATTTGCAGGCGCAGAGACCCAGTCAAACAGGGCAGACAGGAGGGCTGTTAGAGAAATAGCCAAAGGCCTGCCAGCATCTCCCTCGCAGAGAGGGCATGTGCCCTTAGCTCATGTCATGCGACATCCTTCTGGGATGCCGATATATGTACCTGTTTGAGAGATGCCCAGGAGAAGGCTGCCTCCATTCATTTTCAAACTGTGCAAGAGAAAACAATCCAGTTATTGCGTTCTCCCCTTGGCGCCCCCTACTCGGAGCCCCCAGGCTTTAGGAGACCCCAAGACAAAAGCAGGAGGTCTGGCTCCCGGTCTCGCTCCCCTGACCGTAGAGCCCCGGAACATCTCCCTCATAAGGGCAGTAGGCTGAGGACGGAGGGACAGCACTCTGTTACTAATATCCCCACAGTTTGGTATCAGTGTTGAAGAAGAGCCGGTGGGAGGGAGATCAGTACTTTCAGCTGGGGGAAACATGTACCCAGTGTTAGTGTTGTCGAGGCAACAAGCTGTTAAGTTGGAGGGATTGTAATGAATCAATATATTGGTAGATATAATATTTATTTAAATATAATAGTTAATTAAGTTCAGCCTGTTGAACTTTAGTTAACATTTAGTCTGTTGGACTTTATAAAATTATCTGCTTAATGACTTAGTTGGGAGCAGCAGGCGGAAGTCTACTTAGTCAGCTTGCTGACACATTCTTTGACAGCCGGCTGACTGTACTCGGTAGCAGCGAACTGCCTAGATATGCATTCAAGTGTGGTATGCTAGATGAACGGCCAAAGGACATCCTTAGGATGGATGGCGATTCGGGATGATGGAAGATGGGGGTGGATTTGGTTAATCGAAGTTCTACCAACGTGGTTAACTCCCGGATAGGCGGTGCCATCGCACTTGCCGTTGAACAGTAAACTCATTCCATGTACGTATGCTAGGTATTGCTTTTGAGTTCGGCATTCGGAAACGAGGCCAACTTTCTTGTATTGCTTATTGAGAGATATCTGAATCCAAGGCGAGAAGCCATTGATACGCACTGTCTTCTAGCCTTGCTTATGTATGAGTTTACTGTTTGCATTATTGATGCTAGTCTACTTGCATTTGACTTGCGAGTATTATCTACTGCTAGCGTGTTTTCTTTTGCTGTTTAGTCAATTAACAAAAAACAACTCAAAGATTACTTGCTGATATAAAGATCTTCATTAATTGGTAATCGTCTATTTGGTAAGTCGATTTATTTCATCCTCCTGCTAAAGGAGTTTTTTACCCACTTGCACTTAGGTTAGTCAGTCCATGTCCATTCAAGAGGTATTTCCCTTGTGAGTCCCGTCCTTCTTTGTACTGCCAATGCCTAGCGTTCTCCGACAGTCTCAGTCACGACAACGCACATATTTTTGTTAAAAGTGGGTGTAAATTTCTCCTCCAATTGCAGTCGCCATGTGCCTTAGCATTGCCTGCGTCTCTTGTTGCACTTTGGACAATGGTGACGCTGTCTGCTCCATGCATTCCACGTGCTCGACACGTTCGTCTCCTGCGGTTGCCGACTGCAACTCCATAACATGCAAACTAGCCCTGCCCTGATGTCGGATGAAAGGGGCAGAGTGCCCTGTGGAAGCGTACTAACTCGCGAGGAACCAAACTAGTTGCAATTATACTCAAGAGTGCTCCACATATCAATGAGAAAGCTTTAAGAAATGACTAAATATTTGAAGTAGCAAGAAAGTGCTCACAAATGATGTCAAGCACTTTTAGTGTAAGTTGTGCGAGCAATCTCCACACGAATGTCATTTGTTTTTTAATGAAAATAATGACTTCAACTAGTGCCCAGTTTCAAGTACCATATTTGAGCAGCTATAGTTATTTCTTTCAAAGCTCTATAATTGCACGACATCTACTCTCAAGATTTATACATGCCCAACCGTGGTACAAAGCGTTACCTTCACAGGTTCAAAGGTATTTCAACCCTCCCCTCCAGTCCTTAAACTTTCTGTTCAAATCTACCCATTGGTAACTTTTGAACTTTTCTTCTAAGAAGCAAGATTCTCTCCTCGGAATAAATAACTTTCTCTTAGAGAAACTACTCAACACACTCGTTTATTCTTGTAGTGGTACTTACTAGAGTTTAATGGACCGCTACGACTTCGATCTCATTGCTATGTCATTGTGAGGCGTTCGGGACAGTTCGGGACGAAATTGTGGCATTTTTGTCCAATTTGGCTTAATCTGTCTCTGTCCACTTTGCACAATCGATGGTGAGTCCGGTCTCCAGGCAGGCGTCAATCGATGGTAATAAGTGGTAATAAGGCAACGTGATGACTCGCGCCTTTTCCTTATTGGGACGACGTGTGCGGAGAAAACGCAATAATCTGACATTGCAATATATCCTCATTTATGGAAGTGGTCCGCCCCGGCCAGGCCAGATACATCAGCTGCTCTGCCACCGGGTGCCTTTGTCAATCGTTCACCTCCTGAGCGGCATGAATTCATCTGGCGGCTTTGTTGATTCAATCAGCAGTGAGGCTTTCATCAGCATTCGTCCACCTGGTTCCTCCAGCATTTGCGTGCATCCGCAGAGTGGCGGCTAAAGTTGGCAAGGTACCAAATTGGCCGCGGCGATAAAGCTCCCATCATTGTTATCGGATAGCAAGCAACAATCAGGATATTACCAGCTCATGTTGCAAAACGTTATCCAAATCACAGAAGCGTCAAGAGGTTGTGTGAGACAGAATAGCACACGCAGGCAATGCCAAACTGGTATAACGCAGTACGATTGCTACAAATTGATCTAAACACGCGTTATTTAGCTGAACTTTTCCTTCGTTTTTGGATCGGGTACAGCATCCAACAGGATATGGCAGAGTATTTGCCATGATATTCCACAAAAAGCACAGCTCGTGACTCAGCATGATACCATGCGACAAAGTATTCACGTGCTGAAAGTGCCCATCCCCCATCTTCCCCAATCTCCAGGTTTTGGCGTGTACCTTCAGCTTGCATGCACTGTGGAATGTTGACCAGCTCGCATCGTGCTGAGTGCTCTCCGAGCCCTCTAAACTCGAGGGTCGAGGTAGTCCGAGGGTCCATCGCACCTAGTTGCTCATGGAGGCGAAGGTTTTATTCACTCCAAGGATTGATATTTTATGTCTTGACCCGAATGGTTAGCGGCACAGACAGTAGTGAGAAAAAGCACTGTTAATTTCCCAACTCTGTCCACACATTCTCCATTTTCCCCACATTTTTAAAGGTTGATACACGAAAAGGGTTTGAAATGCAGACCACTAGTGAGGACTCATCGAGGGTAAAAGGCTCATGGAGCACTGAAGAGGACGAGATTTTGCGGGGACTGGTTGCTCGCCTCGGTACTCGCAACTGGACTGTGATTGCTGAAGAGATGAACGGACGCTCTGGCAAGAGTTGCCGCCTGAGATGGTGTAATCAGCTGAACCCTGGGGTAAGCCGCTAGCAGCAGAGGACTCTACTAGCGTAGATGTTAGGTGGCCAGAGTTTTACTCGGAGAGAAATGTATGCTTTATTCTGCGCACTAACTTAATCTAGACTGAGTAGTGGCTATGGGTGTCAACATCGTGCTCCCTTCCATAGCTACGACAAAAATCTCCCTCATTATTAAAATATCAAGTTGGGCTCATGGATGGCCATTTGTACCCTGTCATATTTGGAAGAGCATGAGCTGGAGCCCTGTCTTGGACGTAACCTGCAAGGAGCTTGCATGGCTGAGAGCTTCTCCAGAAGAAAAAATAGAACATAGCCAAAAAAAAAGAAAAACTCTGTTCACTGAATAGAAAATACCGCATAGCCGCCAATATTTTCTTGTAGCTCGACGCATTTCACCTTCACAGCGCTTTGCAAAGCCGCAAGCTTGAGCCTGGGAGGCGTGCAGAGCTGTCGCTGCCATGCATGCATGGCCCATCCGTCACCGGCCATCCCCTTTGCCCATTGCCCGCCGCCTCACAAGCACATAATGCCACGTGACTCACCCGCCGCCCACCTTGCCTCTCCTGCAGCTGAAGAAGGAGCCCTTCAGCGAGGACGAGGATCGGCTCATTGTCCTTGGCCATGCGCAGCACGGCAACAAGTGGGCCGTCATCTCCAAGATGCTCTCCGGCAGGACTGACAACGCCATCAAGGTGCTTATTTCTTTCTCCCTCTCCCCTCCCCCCTCCCC
>WELA01007128.1:231837-244175 GCA_009602735.1 Mesotaenium endlicherianum
CCGCGTGCGCGCCGCCAGCCGGCTGGGCATGCTCTCGGCCGAGGGCGTCACGGAGCTCCTGGAGGAGCTCTCCGGCGGCGGCCAGCTGGCGTTTGGTGCCGCGGGCCGCTGCGGCGGCGACGGCTGCGGCGAGCTGCCGATGGCGCCCGGCAGCAGCGTATGCTCCCGGGGGGGCGACTACGAGAAGCCCCAGTACCAGCACCAGCACCTGCGGCCGGGTGTCCTGGACCTCTCCCTCCTAGAATATGGCGGGTGGGACTGCAGCGTGGGATCCATGACGGCGGCGGCAGACAAGTTTGACGGGGCCTTTGCCGCCTCCTGCAGGGAGGCGGTGGGGGATAACCTGATGTACACCAGCGACTCCGGGGAGGAGCAGCTGTGCGCGGGGGGGCTCTCCAGCTGCTCCCTCTCGCCCCCCTCGGAGTTTGACGACGACAACCACCACCAGGAGGGCGGCGACGAGTTCCTCGCCTCCCTGCCCCACATCGACCTCCCCCTCTCCCCCCCAGCGGGCTGCTTTGCCGTCGCCGCCACCACCGCCGCGTCGCTGGCGGGCGGCAACGGCCCGCAGCCTCCCGCCGCCGTCCAGCTGGCAGCATGCTCAAGCTTCCTGGAAGCCTCGCCGCGCGCGGCTCCCGCCGAGCCGTCGTCGCTCTTCGAGTTCCTCACGACGGCCTGGGGCGTCCCTCCGGGGGGCGGAGGCAGGGGCAGGCAACAGCAGCAGCAGCAGCAGCAGCAGGCCGCTCTTGGTGTTGCTAGAAGCGCGGGCCTCATGGCTTGCTGTCCTCCGAGCTACGACTACGAGACTCCCGCATCTTGTGTTCCGTTGTACAGCAGGATGACGGAGCTTCCGCAGACGCACCAGCAGGTGGTGCGGGGCTGGGGGGGGTTGCCCTTTGAGGGCGCCCAGGGAGGGCAGCACGTGTCATTGGGGCAGGCCGTCCGATTGCCGGAGCGCGTCCGGTCCAAGTGGAGCGACAGCGGTTCCCTCCTGTGCCAGGTTAACTAGAAACTTTTTCTGGTGGTTATTCTGAGCTTTCTTCCTGAGTTTCCACATCCAGTTCCAGAGCTGAAGTTTTGGAGCTGGTCCCTGCAGTGATTGGACCGGGGTCCTTAATGTGTATTTTGTCTTCATACAGTATGGAGGAGAAGAAGCAGATGCGTATTAACATTTTCGAGGAATTTGCAAGAAGTGTTTTGGAGTGCCCTTGCACCCTCAACAGAGGCATTTAGGCCACATGAGGTATATAGCCTGTGCTCTGCGCTTGGTCTAAGTATCGTCGTTCCAGTGCAGGGCAGCGAAGTAGATGAACATGACATGACATGCCCTTCTGCTAGGTGCGCCCCTTGAGAAAGTATAGAAAAAATTCTAAGATTGTTCATACAAGGTCAAATGCTAGGTGAAGAAGTCAAGTGGAAAGCTTCTGCTGCAGGGCATGCACGTGGCCTGGAGACCAAGCATTCCAATAAACACAATGATAGAGATGCATGGGCGGCGAGGTCTGAGATGAGAAAGATGAGCGCTCGCTTGCTGTTGATGTATTTTGAGTAGAATCGTCCACCCTTTCTGTGTACACGTACAACTCTAGGCTCTTGTGATGTAAAAGACATCCCGTTGACCTTCTGAATAATGAAGGGCCAATTGTATTTCTACGATCGCTGCCATTCTATTGACAGTGGTGGACTTGCATTTTTAGACATGGTCATAAATTTGTTTAGTCAAAGGAGCTTCCAAAACGTATCAAGAGAATCTTTGCGCCATCTATAGGCGTTCGGTGACCGTGGCTGAAAGAGAAAACCTCTTCTACTGAATTTATCTCCTTGTCACCTGCTATCATACCTTGTGCACCCTATAAATGCTTGAGTAACACGGTGTAGAAACTTTCTACCAAGGGAGAAAAGTATGGATGTTCTTAGGTGCTGTAAGATTGTCACTAAGTCTCTTCCTATGACAGCTTCTCATTGTACTGATTTCCAGACAGATATGTCTGACAATCAGGAATGATTGACAAAACATACACGCTGTACCGAATGAACACTAGCCTTACCAGCCCTATGATAGAATGAGTTAATTTGGAAGGGCACCTCATGTTGTATTAAGCTGGACTTCTATATCATACAGTCATCTAGCCATGCCATATATTACTCCAAACTTCCTTGTCTAAAGACTCAAAATTTTGCTTTGTGGATATGTAAGAGTTAAGGTTGTCACTTTATGGACGTCCATACACACGATCATGCATCGTGGGGGACAACTCACAAATCACCATGGTTGGTATACCCGGACGACACCAGAAGTTTTGCAGCTCACATTAAGGTTCTGCCATTCTGAACAGGCAAAACTTCATGCACCTAAATCTTACTGCAGGTATCTGATGTGGTGAAGAAGATTGCCATTATTTAAGTGCTTCGTTGTGCAGCACCTTCTGTGCATTTCATAGCTTGTATCCTTGCAGGAATTATCTCTTATAACTCAGCTTAAAGGCGGCTCCAGGTCAATTTCCTCAAAAATGATCTGGAACATCGACGCCTTCTTGGCCGTTGTAAGCTATAACGCACCTGGCATGATACAGAGTGGGAAGAGGCTGCACACCCAAGGATCTAGAGAAGAGAGGAGTTGCATGTTCAACAATTCACCCCCCGAGAATTTTGAATTTCAGAGAAAAGTATTTCTAGCCCGCCTTCTGCAGTGAAGTGCTTGCTCTCTCTTCAAGTACTTCAAGCTAGCCAGGCAAGTCTCATGTTGAGTAGTATTCGTTATTAATACAAGATTAATGTCACGTCTGGCTTGGTTATTAAGCATATGGTTGGATCATTTCTTACATGTGTCTCCTTGCTCTAGCAGCCATGGCAAAAGCTGTTGAATATATGCAAGGCTTGCTACAACAATCCTCACGTACAGATATGAATGAATACATGACACTCCAAGTAGTACCTAATGAGCGATATCTGGCATCTTATTGGACCCCCTCGCTGTATAGTGCAGTTTGCTAGAAGGGCATTGGCGCCTGAGGTGCAACTCAATGACAATGCTCAACAGAGCTTGACATCTGCCCCACTCCAGATTAAGTTCATCCAAACATCGCCCTGCAAGTACCAGCTGACCTTGCTCGTCTCAAATATACCACAGGCTGAAGACTGGCACCTCCAGCAGTGGTCGTTGCAGCTTCAAGAGAAAAATCAGTGATGGGGATGTGACTTGGCAGCTTGGGAAGCATTCCGCCAGAGGCTGATTGCTGTTGATCTTTGTCAACATCATCAACAGGAACACAGGCAGGGACACCACTCCCAGCTCCCTTCCTACTACCCCTAGGCCTGCCAGGTCTCCCCCTTCTATGGAGCTTCTCAGTGGCCTCTATGATTTGGTCACTACTTGACATTACAGCAGCCCCTCTCACTGGTTCGACTTTGCAAGGAGTCGTCTCTTGTCTCTTCACTCTACGTTCACCAGCATCGTCGGCTTCTTCTGGACTTCCATGAGCCCCAGCAATCACCGGCTTCTCGGCGTGCGTCTCCAGTCTCGAGTCACCAATTTCATCGGACTCCCTAACTGTTCTATGAGCACCAGCAATTGCAGGCTTCTCAGCAACTACAGGCTCCTCCTCTACACCCTTCTCCAGAGCGTCCATGAAGACAGGAACTGGAGTAGCCTCCCGTGCAGATCCTGGCGCAGCAACCACTGCCTCCTCCAATGGTTCCTCCGCTTGTCCTTCTTGCTCCTTGCTGAGTCGAGCAGCACACAAAGGAGCAGCTTGAGGGGGATTTGTCTCGATACAAGCAACAGCCTCAGGGGATATCTGGCTGGTGGTGCTGCAACCCTCGTCACGCTCTGTCTGCTCACACTGTGGCTCCACCTGTACATCTGCTACCTCTGGTGTGGACTTGCTGGCTATGGCATCGACAGACAGTCTGTCAGAGCTGGCTGCTTTCCTTTTGTGCCGAAGCTTTACTGACGACTTTGGCTGCAGAAACCGGGAAAACAAAAATAATAATCCAGCACGTAAGTTTCTTGCAGATACATATGACATAATGCAGGCACTCCCAATCTCCAAAACTTGGGGCAATAAAATAAACTCGTTGCTCTTTCAAATCCTGACTCAGATGCATTCAGATTTGGCCATCATATATGGCTTAAACTTGTGCGGGGACTGATACAAGAACATACAACCACTGTTGCTCGTAGCATCGACACATTGACCCCACGCCATGAAGTCCATTGTCCTGTTAAGTAAAGAGATGGACTGAGCTGTCACTAGCTTGTCAATGCCTACTTCACCCCTCCAGAAGCGTACTCACATATAGCAGAACAAACATAAAAGAAACGAAAACATGAATATGTCAAGAAGAGCGTACCTCCTCTTGCACACCAACTACAGCTTCAAGCCACGCAATCACAGCTTTCCTGCTTTTGGACTTTCCTCTCAACGATTTAATTCCAGGCAATGTGTTGGTGCTGGCAAAATGCCACCTGAACTCTTTATCTGATTTCTGAACCCTTCTACCCTGCAGAACCTCCTTCATCTCGCCGCTCTCTTTACTTTTGAGAAACACCTTTTGGATTTGAGTGCCATTGTCGTCAGGCACAACCTGACCAAAAACATAATAGGAACCTGGATCTCCCTGCTCAGGCTTATTGTCTTTTTTGGACTTGGATGCGTGAAGCTGCTGCTCACACCCCCCCTTCCCCACCCTTTAGTGTTAAGACATCTACCACGCATTATAGGGGTAGCATGCTAGAAGAGAGGAACTGAAGCTGGAGAACCAAAACTCATCTACCGCATGCTTGTAGTGTCCAGAAAAAAAACACTCCCCAGATGCAGCTCTCTGTGCTCCTGTGTTTTTTTAAGAGTGAATTTCATACTATGTGAAATTGTTGCAAAGTAAGAGGCCACCAAAGCACCCAAAAAGCAGTACATCCTCCTTGATGTACATCCTCCAATTTTTTGCCGTACTAAACAACAGGAATAAACTTTCACTCTGTAGGAGTATGAGCAATACAGTTTGGCAATCATGTTATTACCTGCACAATGAGTTAGACGGCAGGATCCCTTTTTATTGTCAGTGAATACCCACAGGTTAGTCTCTGAAGCACACCTTATGCTATAACTTCCATACACACTATGAGTCGGGGGGTACATACAAACACACCTCAGGGGCTGAAAATGAGACTTTAGCTTTTTTTAAATTCCTCTCAACCTTGAGAGCATCACATTCCACCTTGCAAATGTCTTTGCCCTCTTCCAGGTAAGCCTTGATGCTTTTTCCTGAAATGCTGGCTCCAGGTTTGACTTGGATGATCGCTGGCAACGGCAAAGCCTGCAAAGCGAAATATTCAATCTCCATTCAGCACTTCGAGAAGGGCCTTCATGAATGAGCTTTTAACCATATAGCCGCAACGACAGTCCCACATATTTGAGATACCTTATATGATGCTTCTTGGTTCCAGAAGAACAACACTTATATCTACAAACATGAGCTATGCTCATCCCTTACATAGAAGTGGAGGCAGTCAAGTACCTCAAATATACCCAGTTCCGAGAGTCTACTTATTTCCTGAAGTTCAAGTGCAGGTAGTTACTCACTGTGTACCAAGTAAATGAATGCACGATTGGCCCTAGCCTTTTGATCTGTCCACAATCACACAACCTGGAACAAAACCGTGCAGGTAAGTCGTGGTGCAACAGAATGTGGTCATACTTTGACAAGTCGTGGTGCAACAGAATGTGGTCATACTTTGACATCTATTTTTTAAGAGAAACACTTTCTGACTGGGAAGATGGAGTATTTACATCTGCAAGGCAGCCCGCACTTGGCTCTCCTCAACTTCACACGCACGAACAAGCTCCGATTGACGGAGAGCAAACTGTGACTGGAGACACCTCAAGATCCTGCTCATTGTGCATACCTGCTCACAAGTTGAAACCATCATTCAACTTCTTACTGCAGCATCAGAGAGATAGAGCTCGTAAACATGGAAGTCTAAAAGTCTCTCATTTTCATAATTTCTTATCAATCTAGCCAAAGAGTCACTTCGCAGCTTGCACTTAAGCATGCATTCACTATGGAGAGCAGGCCTTATCCTCGCCAGCCTCTCCAGACTGAGAGAAAAGTCAGCATTTGACATGTACCAAACGGGCTAAGTCACTCACCGTCCTGCAAATTTCCCTGGGGAGGTTTTCCAGCTCCCCAACAAGGTATGCATCATGGTCAGGGTGCATGACCTCTGACAACTTGCTCTCACTTGTACCTGACTATGTCAAAAAGACAAAACGAAAGCATGCAGGCGTTCTAGTCAATTTTCAGATGTAGAAAGTGCAAACCCATCAGCGACAGGAATATCCCTCTCCTTACGTAAAAAGGAAACCATAACCTTATTTACCTGTAGTAGTCTCATTAAGACCGAGAGAAGCGAATGAGACAAATTCCCCAGACCACTGAGCTGCTCTGTGCATCACTCTCCCTCTGGTCGCTTCAAAGTGCTTCGTCCGAGCCATTGTTTCAAGAAGGTGAGAAAGAAACTTTGTCTAGGGGACGAGGGGGCTGATATATAATCGCAAAAAAAGGCAGACTCGACCCAGTTAAATAGACAATGGAACACAATGAAGTCAATTGTCAACACACTGATAGAGCATAATAATTGACGCGAGACCGTCTTTTTTGAGACGGAACCTCATTCTGAAAGGGGATTGAAAGGATTAAAACTCTGGCTAAAGAATGCTACTAACTGCTGTTAACTGCTACTACATCACTACTGATTCCGAGGTAAGCGACTGCAGTGACCAGCAGTGACTGGCAGCGACACTTGTAAGCACTCGAACTTAAGGTCCAGGGACCCGGGAATTAACTTAAAACTTTCTGACACATTCGGCATAGATTGCACGGTCTCATTCAGCTCAAACCGATCAGACTAATGGGAAATTATAAAATGGTTCATATGAGTGTGCCACGAAAGGGTAAAACCAAGTAACCAGAGGTCCCTTGCGGGTTTGAACCACAGACCTGTCGATCTGCAGTCGACTGCTCTACCACTGAGCTAAAGGACCAGGATGTTAATACTTTCACAAAAATAAATATATAAAATCAAAAATATTTTTTAGATCTAGAAGAAAAGCACGAAGTCGTCCATCGACTAAATAGATTGCATATTTACATAAAGCGGAGCTAGTCACATTACATAATTTTCGCTTATTCGATTAGTAAAGACCCAAGTCGAGCTACAACCAACTTTATATTGATGGGTTTCCAAAGACCAAGAGTTTGACCACGAGGGACATCGGACTCTCTCAAGCCTTAGAGGAGAAGCATATGGATGAACAAAGTTGCACATAATCAGTACTTGTGCACTCCTAAACCTTTTCTCCAACTTCTCATGCATTTAGATGGCTAGAGTCTGTGGCGTACTTTAGCACCCTGAATTGCAGGAAACGAAGTAGTCACACATAATAGCCTCAAATTTGGACTGGTGTGACGCTTGGCATTTGGCTCCAAAACTCGTGTTGCTTTTACCCAATGCGCCAAAGGCACAATGTCAAAAATAAATAAATACATGCATGCCCTACCATGTATTCTTGGGAACCTTGCTCGAGGTGATGAAAAACAAATCCTATTGTGGGCCATGCAACAACCTCTCTATAGTAGACTAGACTGCACCGTTGCGTCGTGCTGGCGAAAATTGAACTTCAATCGACCAGATGCCATCCTCAAGCCTGGCGGGCGTGTGCCCCCCCTCAAATCTCTAGTACCATGGTACACCAATCGCGACTTGCCAAAGACAAGCACATCTCCACTCTCAAGGACAACTATATGCTCTCTGCACGACAAGAGAAAACAAGCGTCCACTAGTATTAGTAATGTGCGATGGTTGTGCTTTCGAGTAAGCGTGGAGGTGCCAACAAAGCACACGTATGTGCAAATTTCAAGTAGCGACGAGCATTTGGATGCACACACACAAGCTCTGTTTGTATTAGTCAACTACTAATATAGCATACTGCGAGAAGGCTTATGTCAGTCCTTTGGGAAGTACGAAGCAAACGGCGTTGACAAATAAGGCCAGGATTGACATGCAAGACGCACTCCAAGAGCTGTGCAAGTGCTCACGGCATTATGTGGGAGCAAAATATGCTGCTGGGTTAAGCACATGATCCCCCCTCTCCCCCCCCCCCCTCCTCTTTTCCTCCCTCCTTTCCTCTCCCCCTCCCCCTCCTCTTCCCACTCCCTCCCCATTCTGCTCTCGCTCTCGCTCTCACTATGCTTGCACTCTGGTCCTATTGATACAAGGGGAAAAAACAGCCCCGTCTCACATAACTCGCGTTTGAGCTGATGCACACAAGAAAGGAGCCTAGCTCATCTCTCCTGCGGCCTTTCAACGGCTGGTTCAGGGAACCCTCAGTTAGCTTTTCATATGATCATGCCAGCTGTCAGAAGGAAAGGAGGCAGACCCACGCCCACCGCTCACCTGTTGTGGGCAGCGTCGCCGTCTCGGCAGCTGCGGGCAGCGGCCTCGTCGACCTGGACCCTGACGCCGCTCCGGCGGCGGTACAGGGGAGGCAGGCGCCGGTAGAAGAAGCTCATGCTGTCGCCCACGCTCACGCTGACCTGGCACACCCAGGGGGTTCTGGCTTCTCCTCAAAAAGCCAGGCCTTGTGCGCGTGCGCCCAACGCGTGCACGCGTGCGCCCATCACGTGCGCACATGTGCTGTGGGCAGGGGAGGCAGTGGCTTGTTCTGCCTGGACTACTTACTGGTTTGGGTAACTGAGTAGGGCATAATTCGGGCTGAGAGCTTCAAGGACCTGTGCATTTGGAGAAGCTGCACATGCCCAGCAGGCAAATTGCAATTGCCCACGTGTTGCACGCGCATACCAGTCCCCCACACCCCCCAGCCCCAACACACATACACACACACAGACAAGCCCCCCCCCNCATGAGCGGAGGAACGGTGCAATTTGCGGCCTCTCACAGGAACGGGCAAAGTGCTCCTAACCTTGCGACGTGCTGGAGTCTCCGCCAGGAATCCATGGCGGGCAGGGAGACGAGAAGGAAGGAGTAAGAAGTAGGGGGGGAAGAGGGGGCAGGCGGCGCGGGGTGGGGGAGGGGGGGTAAGCATGACAAGAGGAAGCCAGACCAAGTCGTGGGGCACTCTGCAACTGGAGGAGACATCGTGCAAGCATGCATGCATCTCAGCCTTGCAAGCGCGTGCCCTCTCTATTGCCCTCGGAGGACTTGAGTGACCGAGCTGGGGTGGAGGGTGAGGCTCTCAATTACAAGTCTATAGGGCCTCTACAGTTTCTTGGGTATAGAACTGATGGCAGTAACGACGCGATACGGATGTCCGAAGGCTGCCCTGGGGCCTCCAGCTGGCGGCTCCACCAGTGGCTCCGAGGGCACCCCAGGCTCTCCCTGAAACACCCGGGGGGACGAGCGGCGGATGGCATGTGTGCGCACACTCAGCGTGACGGATGCTGCCGGACAGATTGTGTCCCAGAAACTCTTAGTGACTCTCTCTCTCTCACACACACACACACAGACACATGCACATTGTTGGATATTCGAGCCTGGGACTCGACTGGCCGCACAGGCAACTTTTGTTCGCGCCAGGTGTGCGTGTGTGTGTGTGTGCATGTGCGTGCTGCGGGGGCGGCAAGGGGAAAAGGCTAGATAATTGGGCAGAGGGAACCCACCACAGGCATGTCTCAGGTGTCGTCCAGGTCTTGGTGCCCGCCCAGCCCTATTACCCCCAGCTCTTCTGCCTTCGCCTGAGAAGGACAACGTACACACACACACACACACACGCAAACACACATACATGCATACACATATATATATATATATATATATATATATATATATATATATATATATATATATATATATATATATATATATATATATATATATATATATATATATATATATATATATATATATATATATATATATATATATATATATATATATATATATATATATATATATATATATATATATATATATATATATATATATATATATATATATATATATATATATATATATATATATATATATATATATATATATATATATATATATATATATATATATATATATATATATATATATATATATATATATATATATATATATATATATATATATATATATATATATATATATATATATATATATATATATATATATATATATATATATATATATATATATATATATATATATATATATATATATATATATATATATATATATATATATATATATATATATATATATATATATATATATATATATATATATATATATATATATATATATATATATATATATATATATATATATATATATATATATATATATATATATATATATATATATATATATATATATATATATATATATATATATATATATATATATATATATATATATATATATATATATATATATATATATATATATATATATATATATATATATATATATATATATATATATATATATATATATATATATATATATATATATATATATATATATATATATATATATATATATATATATATATATATATATATATATATATATATATATATATATATATATATATATATATATATATATATATATATATATATATATATATATATATATATATATATATATATATATATATATATATATATATATATATATATATATATATATATATATATATATATATATATATATATATACATGTAATTATCTCCAACATTTCTGAATTCATGCATACATATGAAGATGTTATCACACAAGAGATAAAGGCAGACATAGATATGCACACATATATATACATATATATGTATATATGTATTAATATACATATTATACATATTATATACATATTATGTACATATACATGTATATATTATACATAAACATGCATATATATGCTCAACAGGACAATCATACACTCCAATAGGAGTAACCCGACAAGCATGCTTGGGGCTGCATGCACCCCTCACCCTCAAGAGCCACACACCTTCTCCATGTTTGTCTATGGAACAGTAGGAGGACCCAGGGCTCGGCATGCGCCCAGGTGTACTGCTGGGAGCAAGAAAAGGGCATGGCGGCATATAGAAACAGGAGCCAGGTGTCAGACACTGGGGTCCCCTGGACCAGATGCCGTGCCAGAGTGACATGAAGGAGCTTGGCTGTGCCAGAAGACGCACACAGGAGCGGGGCAAGAAGGGGAGCAAGGAGAAAAGAAAGGGGAGTAAGTAAGGTGACGAAAGAGAAGAGGGCAGGCAGGAGAGATGGAAGAGGAAAAAAGGGTGAGAGGCAGGAGAAAAAAGCGAAGGGAGAGGCAAGGAGAGAGGAGTTAAAAGGGGACGGAGGGAAAATGGAAGAGGAGAGGAGAGAAGAGAGGAGAGGAGAAAGAGAAATAGAAAAGCAGTGGTAAAGGCGGACTGCGAGGAGAGGGACAAGGACGGGAGGGGAGAGGAGGGGAGGGGCAGGGGAGAATGGGGAGCGAGAAGAAAAAGGACAGAGGAGAGGGGAAGGAGAGGGAGAGAGGGGAGAGGGGAAAGAGGGGGGAAGGGGGGCGAGGGGGGAGAAGAGGGAAGGGGGATGACTCAGAGGGTAGTAGTTGATGAGGCCGATGTCGGGCCCAAAGTGCGCCCCCTCCTTCACCACGGGGGAGTGCCTGTGCGCCTCCCGCGCAAGNGATGTCGGGCCCAAAGTGCGCCCCCTCCTTCACCACGGGGGAGTGCCTGTGCGCCTCCCGCGCAAGTGCCTGTGCCAGCTGGAGGGACCAGGGTGGCAATCGTCCGGCCTCGGGGTCCGCCACGTAGCGCAGGGCGGCGCCGTCCCACTTGGAGCCCTAGCACGTCTGCTCACGACGACGGCAGGAGCGCAGGTGCAAACCCGCGTGTTTGTTTGCTAAGAGGCAGAGGGGGCTGGGAAGGGAGAGGGGCTTCAGAGACGGGCATGTCCAGATGGATGGATTGGTGGATGGGCGGTGACTTGCGCACGCTCTGCCTGTCTGCTACGCTTGTCATATATGAATGAGCCTACATGTACGCGTATATACAAGAGCACAAGATGCACGCCTGTATGTGTGGGTGCATGTGAGGGCAGATGCCTGCTTGCATGTGTGCATGTGTGGGACGCTGACAAATACAATCCTGCTTGTGGTACGGAAGGCTAACTCCAACTCCACAGCTCACTGCGTGCCAGCTGGCAGCTCGCCGCGAGCCCGCGCGCGCCGCAGGCGTGGACAGACAACTGCGCACGCACTGGGCTCACCGAGTAGATGTGGTACTGGCGGCCGCCAGCTGTCGCCGGGCGGTGGAAGCTGTGGGCC
>WELA01007148.1:0-10367 GCA_009602735.1 Mesotaenium endlicherianum
GGCGGGCGGGCGGGCAGGCAGGCAGGCAGGCAAACAGCGGAGAAACAGGAACAAACGCGTGGAAACACTCAGTGCAGGCCTGGCAAACGATCTGAGTTGTGCGAGGAAGCATCCCCCTCTCCAGTGCTTGTCCTCAGCTGGCATCTTTCTGCTCTCCCTGTGAGAAAGACCCGGGTCACCAGCACCCAGCAGCACGTTTGAACAAATCATCCTCAAGAAATTCCTGTGACTTTGCACGCCCTCCGTGCATGCCCTCAGAGTTGACGCACTTGCCCGCCTCTGGCTGACGCACGTGCACACACGCGCAGGCACGCGAGCGCGCGCACAAGGCCAGCGCAGACACCTCCACAGGCGACACGAGTCAGACAGAGGCGCGACCGTTTTCCACCGCCGATCAATACCTGCGGCCCATCTGGTCCGTCCAACGCGCGACAGATGCAAGCTCTCAGCGAACAGGAGCAACTCACCGATGAGGACGGGGATGATGTGCAGGTCAAAGGTCTTCTGCTGGCTGTCCAGGATCTGCAGCTCAAAGGTGTGCTCGCCAGCTGTCAGGTCCTTGTAGGCAACGGACGTCGACTGCTTCACCTGCGCTGACCCGCATGCGGTGGTCGCGCCAGAGTCCAGCTGTATAGACAGCGGGCACCAGAGAGAACACGCGAAACAGAACGCACACCCGCGGGGGGGTGGGGGAGGGGGGGGGAACAATGTGAGTAAGGAAGGCTGGCTAGGGAGGAGGTTGGGAGAGAGGTGGCGCGCCACCCAGGTACTGGCAGCGTGTAGAGGAACATGCGCCCTTTGGGATAAGGCAGCACCACAAGAGCAGGGACACGACACTATGAGCTAAAAACCGGCAGCCGGCTGCCGGCCAGCCGTCCGATCAGCCAAGCAAAAAGTGCGGTTCATAAATGCCACCAGATGTGGTAAATCGCAAGCTGCAGGCACACGGACTTCACGTGCCAGCACGCGCTCGCTCTCACTAGCAGGCCCGCCGTCAAGGCGAGCCTAGCCTCACATGCCTGCCTGCCTGTGAGCTGGCGAGCCAGTAGCCAATAGAGACTCGGTGGGACCAAGGAGAGACGGAAGGCAGGTAAGAGGGCGGGCCTTGCCCAGCAATGAGCAGGGAGAGGAGGGGCAGTGCGAGCCGGAGGAGGTAAGGGAGCGGACCTTGCACAGGAAGGAGCAGGGGGAGGAGGAGCAGCGGGAGGCCGCCAGAGTGCCGGCGAGCTCCCACTTGACGTTGATGTCCGTCATGTTGGTGATGTACTTCTCGTCGACGAACGAGAAGAATGGCAGGTCCAGGGTGACCATCACGACGCCGGGCACGTTGATGGGCGTGGAGGGGGGGGCGTCTGCGGGGCTTGGGGGGGGGCTGTTGGGATCGCTGGGACTCAGAGGAAGGCTCTGGAAGGGGCCTGAGGGCTGCAGCGTCTTGCTGGGGGTTGGAAGGAAGGGGGTGTGCTGGGTGGGGCTCGGGGGGGACGGGCCAGAGGGGCCGGGAACGCCAGCTGGCGCTTCAGGAGAGGAGGGTAGGAGAGCAGACGGGGAGAGAGGGGAGTGGGGGGCAGGGGATGTCAGTGGAGGTCCAGCTGGGGCGGGGGAGAGGGGCGAGGCTGGGGGAGTGAAAGGAGACTGGGGAGAGGGAGGTAGGGCAGGCAGCTGGGGAGTGGGGGTGCCGGGCGGGGCTGCAGGAGAGGGCGGCACAAGGGAGGATGGGGAGAGGGGAGACGAAGGGCTGGGTGAGGACCGTGGAGTCTCTGCTGCTGCCGGCGAGAGAGGGGAGGCTCGGGGAGTGAGTGGAGACGAGGGAGAGACGGGCTCTGACGCATGCGGAGGCAGAGAGGGTGCAGCTGGTTGCTCTTGGGGAGGCGCGTGAGTGGGCAGCGCGGGTGGCGTTGCTGGTTGAGCCGGCGGAGTGAGGCCTGGAGGCGAGGTTGATGCCGTCTGGACCGCGGGCTGGTCGGGGGATGCTGGGGAGACGGGAGACGCTGGAGGGGTTGACGAGGCGGGGGCGGACGAAAGAGGGGCCGCTGGGACACCTAGCGCTTGCGGGGACGCGCGTGGAGCATCTCCAGGAGAGGCGGGTGGAGACGGGACAGCTGGGGAACCCAGTGGCACAGCCGGCGATGTCTGAGGCACAGCCGGCGATGTCTGAGGCACAGCTGGCGAACCCCGCGGCACCGCTGGCAATCCCTGCGGCACAGCTGGCGCTCCAAGCGGTACAGCTGGCAAGAACCCTGTGGGCGGTGATGCTGTCGGGGCAGGCGCATTATCCTCGGGCGCTGCGGGTACATCAGGAGCGGGCACACGAGTGACCGTAGGTGCAGCCGGGGAAGGTCTGCCTGGGGAGGGCACCGCTCTCCCTGCTCAAAGAAAAGGAGGGCGCGAGAGCCAGCAGCGCTCACGCACTGTCAGTCCCAGCAATGCTCCAAGCGGCAAGCTTTGACGTGCCAACGTTCGAGCGAAGTGTGAGGGCGGGTGGGAGTGAAGGGAAGGCCCCCTCTCGGACGCACAAAAACCATCTCTTAAATCCTCACGCCAGCCAGTAGTGCCTCCGGAGCAGAATGGCTGGACGGGCGGAGAAGGGGGATGAGAGGCATGCTCTCAGGGGATTAGGAAAGAGCGCGCGGGAAGAGGTGGTATCAACAGGAGGGTCCTTACTGAGCACCGAGGAAAACCTTACCTGGAGCAGCAGTGGGAGGTAGCAGTGCCACCTGCGGAGTTGGAATGGTGGGAGACACTGGAGAACTGCTGCTTGGAGACGCAGGTTCGGGAGCGGGACGTTGTGGCACTCTTCGCACGGGGCTCAGAGGAGACGCAGGGCTTTGGTCACTTGGGGCAGCACTGGGGACACCAGGTGGAGCAATGGGGTCACCAGGAACACCAGGTACAGCACTGGGGACACCAATTGGGACATTGGGAGCAGCAGGTGCAGCACTGGGGACACCAGTTGGGACACTGGGGGCAGCAGGTGCAGCACTGGGGACACCAGGTGGAGCAATGGGATCACCAGGAACACCAGGTGCAGCACTGGGGACACCAGTTGGGACACTGGGGGCAGCAGGTGCAGCACTGGGGACATCAAGTATAGCACTGGGAATACCAGTTGGAACACTGGGGGGAGCAGGTGCAGCATTGGGAACACCGGGTGTGCTGGGGACACCAGTTGGGACACTGGGAACAGCAGGTGTGGCACTGGGGACACCAGGTGAGCTGGGGACACCAGGTGAGCTGGGGACACCAGGTGAGCTGGGGACACCAGGTGAGCTGGGGACACCAGGTGAGCTGGGGACACCAGGTGAGCTGGGGACACCAGGTGAGCTGGGGACACCAGGTGAGCTGGGGACACCAGGTGAGCTGGGGACACCAGGTGAGCTGGGGACACCAGGTGAGCTGGGGACACCAGGTGAGCTGGGGACACCAGGTGAGCTGGGGACACCAGGTGAGCTGGGGACACCAGGTGAGCTGGGGACACCAGTTGGGACACTGGGGAGACCAGGTGCAGCACTGGGGACACCAGGTGCAGCACCGGGGACATCCGAAGCAGCAATGGGGACATCCGGTGCAGCACTGGGGACACCAGATGGTGCACTGGGTAAAGACCCAAGGACAAGTGGAGGGGCAGAGCCACTGGGGGCACCAGGTGGCGCGACGGGGCTCACTAGTGGGGCACTTGGGCTCCTCGGGCTAAGAGGGGGGCCGTTGCTGCTGCTGCTGGGCTGCAACGGGGATGGTGGGGGCAAGGCTACAGCAGCAGGAGAGGAAGGGACTGGACGGCCTGCAACAGAGGGTGCGGTAGGACTGAGGATACCCGGAGACGCCAGAATTGGGGACACTGGACCCACAGGAGACGCCGCAGGCAACCCATCGGGGGCTCCAGGGACACCAGGGGAGACGCCTGGAGGGGGACTGGGCGGGACGCGGTGCACACTCGGCGGGACAAGGACGCCGGCGCCAGCTGGCGGAGTGTGGGGGCTAGAACCAGGCGGTACAGAGGAGACCAGTATAGGTGTCTCTGGGGGCGGGGAAGGAGGAGACGAAGAGAACACAGCTTGCGGCGGTGGAGTAAACGCAAGAGTGGGTGCAACAGGGGAGACAGGTGGCGGCACGCCAACGAAGGTAGGGCTTCCAGGTATGGAAGGGACAAGAGGGGTCACGGGGGTGGGGATAGACACCACAGGCACAGACACAGGCACAGGGGGCAGGACAGGAAAAGGGGGCGGATCCACAGCCACTGGGGACAGAGTACCTGGCATGGACACAGGGGGCACACTGCCAGGAGACGGAAGGGAAGGGACAGTTGTGGGCGTCCCAGGAGCCGCCACAGGGCCTGGACCCGGAGACCCTGGCGATGGAGGCAATGTCTTCGGGGGCGCTGCCGCGGGGGACACCGGCTGGCGACCTGCGGAGGGAAGGGGCGGGGGGGCAAGAGCCAAAGAAAGTCAGGAAGACAAACTTAAGGTTTCAGCGGGGGCTCTTCTGTGAAAGAATTGCCACAGGAGACCTCAAAGTCTGCATGCAAACCAGCAAGGAGACGCACCAGGGACGACACCCAGCATAGGTAGCCTCCCCCCCCCCGCCCCCCAAAACTCCTCCCCGACTCCCTCCCGTCCTTGCCTCACGCGTCCGGCCTAATTAAGCAGATAAAATTCAGCAACTGTCTCCTTGCTGCTCTCCCACTCCCTCTTTCACATCAAGCAGCCCTGCCAGCACGGCAGGCGTGTGTGCATCCAACGACACCTGTTATGCCACAAGGTGATGCATCAGTCCTCAAGTAAAGCACGCACGCATACATGCACGCGCACATGAGACGGTGTTACGTAGGCCCTCACAGCAATAACCATTCTGCCAGGTATCAGAAGAGAAGGCACACATGCAGCGCAGGTGCATATGTCTGCAGAGCAATGCGGAGCGGCTCCGGCGGCTTCCAAAATAGTACCTGGCGGGATAGGGCCAGCAGGAGGAAGGGCTGTTGGCGCTACTGGCGGGGCAGGCATGCCAGGTGGCAGGCCAGCTGTCGGAGCTGCTGGCGGGGCAGGCGTGCCAGGTGGCAGGCCAGCTGTCGGAGCTGGAGGCAACGATGAACCTGAAGTTGGTGCAGAGCCTGGCGCTGGTGGTTCCCCTCCACTAGGAGGAGAAGATCCAGGAGTAGCTGGCTTGGAGCCACCTGGCACTGGAGGCTGCAAGCTGGGCGAGGGAGGGCCAGGGGGCAAGGTGGGGCTGCCATCTGGTGCCGCTGAGGGGGGGGTAGCTGCCACGGGCTGCGAAGGGAGAGTGGGAGGAGAGGGAGTGAAAGGAGCGGGAGAAGGAGGTCCGCCGGATGGTGCGGGATCCGGGGAAGGAGCAGCAGGCGATGGCAGCTGGGGGGGCTGGGCAGGCGTGGGCACTGGGGGAGATCCATGGGGTGCTTGCGCGGACGGGCTATCAATGCCAGGTGGCGGCAGGGCGGCTCCCTGCTGAGGTGGCGGTGATGAAGGAAGTCCAGGAGGTGCAGGGGGCCCAGAGGGAGAAGGCAGGGGCGGAAGAGGTGCCGCTGGTTGAGGGCTGCCAGGTGGCAGGGATCCACTGGATGGGGGAGGGCCTCCAGATGTCGGGAGGGTGCTGGGAGGGGAGGACTGCACGGGCGGAACGAACCCAGAGGGAGGAGATGGGCCACCTGGCAGAGGGGGGAATGAAGCAGGTGGCACAGTCCCGGTGTCAGGAGGAGGGCCAGAGTGAGGAGGCTTAACTGAGGGAGGTGCTGCCACGAACGGGCTGTCTGGAAGAGGGCTTGAGGAAGGCGATGGAGCTGATGGTGCTGCAGTAGGGCCCTGACTGCCAGGTGGCGGAGGGCCGTCCAGGGATGGAGGGCTAGAGGGAGCTAATGGGGCTGAGGGAGCTGCTCTTGGTGCGGGGCTGCCAGGCGGTGGGGGCAGACCAAGTGGCGAGGATGATCCAGCCCCAGGAACGGGAGCCTGCAACATCGGGGGAAGAACTGAAGGAACTGAAGGAGCCGCTGTTGGTCCTGGGGCCTCTTCAGGGGGTGGGGCCCCATCTGGTGCAGGAGGGCCAGAGGGAGGCGGCGGGGCTGAGGGAGCTGCAACGGGGGAGGGGCTGCCAGGTGGCGGGGAGCCGCCTGGTGAAGGAGGGCTAGAGGGAAGGGTTTGAGGGGAGGGGGCTGCTGTTGGTGTCAAACTGCCAGATGGGGGGGGAAGGTCTGGTGGAGGGCTAGAAAGAGAAGGTGCTGGAGGGCCAGAGGGAGGAGTTGCAGGGGGTGGGTTGCCACGTGGCGGAGGCCCATCGGGTGGAGAAGGGCCAGAAGGAGGCGTTGCAGGGGATGGGCTGCCAGGTGGCGGAGACCCATCGGGTGGAGAAGGGCCAGAGGGAAGAGTTGCAGGGGATGGGCTGCCAGGTGGCGGAGACCCATCGGGTGGAGAAGGGCCAGAGGGAGGCGTTGCAGGCGATGGGCTGCCAGGTGGCGGAGACCCATCGGGTGGAGAAGGGCCAGAGGGAAGAGTTGCAGGGGATGGGCTGCGAGGTGGCGGAGACCCATCGGGTGGAGAAGGGCCAGAGGGAGGCGTTGCAGGGGATGGGCTGCCAGGTGGCGGAGACCCATCGGGTGGAGAAGGGCCAGAGGGAAGAGTTGCAGGGGATGGGCTGCCAGGTGGCGGAGACCCATCGGGTGGAGAAGGGCCAGAGGGAGGCGTTGCAGGCGATGGGCTGCCAGGTGGCGGAGACCCATCGGGTGGAGAAGGGCCAGAGGGAAGAGTTGCAGGGGATGGGCTGCGAGGTGGCGGAGACCCATCGGGTGGAGAAGGGCCAGAGGGAGGCGTTGCAGGGGATGGGCTGTCAGGTGGCAGATTATTATCCGGTGAAGGAGGGCCAGAGGGAGGAGAAGGAGACGAGGGAGCTGCTGATGGTGATGGGCTGCCGGGTGGTGGGGACCCACTGAATGGCGTCGGGAAGAAGATGGTGGGCGGGGGGGATAGATCAACTCCAGGTGGTGAAGTTACAGGTGGCAAGAATGGGGGAACTGACGTATCTGCTGGTGGTGCTTGGCTGCCAAGTGGAGGGGACCTCTCTGCTGGAGAAGGTGGACCTGAGGGTGCTGCTGATGGTGTGGGGCTGCCAAGTGGCGGGGACCCATTGGAGGGAGGAATGCTGGCAACAGGAGGCGAAGCAGAGGGAAATGTTGCTGGGGTGCTTGGTGGCGGGGACGCGTTGGGTGGTAGGAGGTCAGTGGGCAAGGGTGGGGCTGAGGGAGCTGCTGCTGGCAAGGGGCTGCCAGGTGGCGGGGAGCCATCTGGTGCAGGAGGGCCAGAGGGAGGAGTTGAAGACGAGGGAGCTGCCGGTGGTGACGGGCTGCCAGGTGGCGGAAACCCACTGGAAGGCGTCGGGTAGAAGATGACCGGCGGGGATGACGGTCCAACTTCAGGTGATGGAGTGACAGGTGGCGAGGCTGACGGCGAGCTGATGATCACAGGGGAAGAGGCGCCTGCTGACAAGGAGCAAGGAGTGGGGAGTCCAAAGGGGGGCGAGGGGGGGAGGTAACACACAGACACGCAAGCACAGAACAAGTCCACCTGTTGGCATTAGTAGCAGGCAAGAAAAAGGACACCGCAACCCGCGTTTACATGAGTAGACCGAGGATGTAGAGCAAGGATACAGGAGCAAGGATGCAGGAAGAAGGATGCAATGACCAGCACACTACCGGCTGGCTCTGGTCCTGGCAGATGGAGGCCGTCAGGCAGAGGCAAAACATAACTTCTGTTGAGACGACTTTGAGGAGGTAAGCAGAGCTCACACAGAGCAGCCACTCGAAAGCAAGCGAGCAAGCGAGCGAGCGCACATGCAGTAGCAAGAGGTGCGGCATGCCCCAAGCGTGAGCGCGAGCGCAAGCATGCGCTCGAGCAGGACAGAAGGACACACCTGGCGGCTGCAGAGGAAAGGGTGGAAGCCAACTGGGTGGGGGCGAGGGGGGAGACCTGTCTCCAGGCCCCGGGGTCTCGGGCACCTGAGGCGCACTGCCAGGTGGAGGCGAAAGTAGGGCAGAGGCAGGGGGAGAGGGGGAGGGGAGCAGGGGAGCTTCCAGAGGCAGGCTCGGAGGCAGAGCATCTGCAGGGGGGGGATAGGCGAGGCCAGGTGCGCCTCCCGGGACAGATGTCAGTGCCTGAGGAGGGGGGTTGGCCAGAGGGGAGCCCAGCTGGCCTGGCGATGCCGGCGCAGTGACAGGCGGCGGGCTGAGCGCGCTGGCCGGGAGCAGGGGCGCGAGCAGAGGAGGGAGGTTGTACGCTGCGGGAGGAGAGGAGGAGAGAGAAGGGGGGGCGAGCCACACAGGGGGCACGAATGCCGAGGGAGACGTGGGGGGACTTGAGTCTTCGTCGTCGCCTTGATCGTCGTCACCTGCAACACGTGGCGCTGGGAAAGGGTCAGTCTTGATTCGTCTCCATTCAGGTGGCGCGCTTGCAATGCTCCCATACCAGCGGGGAGGAGGGGGTGCGCCTGGCACAAGAGCAAGTTTTGGGAGAAAAACAAAGAGATTGTATATTGATTGGTACGTCCGTAGACGAGCTAGCCCCAGCGTCTGCGAGTGCTGCAAATTGAACAAAGATGAGGGGGAGGCGGCATGAGGAGGAAAGAGAAGGCGCTTGCCTGCCTCACGGACTGCAATCAAGTCAATCAACGCCTGGGAAAAGCTCCCGTTCCCGGGGTTGTCTTCTTCGTCAGAGCGGGCTTCGCGCTGCACAGGGGCAACGCCTGTGAACATAATCTCTATCGCCGTTGAAGGTGCGATGAATCTGAGCGGTCCGATCCAGACCCATCCCATGTCAGTGGCGCTCTTCCCTGTGGTGTCGAAAGAGAACGTCTCGTCCAGATTGCCCACTTCTAGCCGCACACGTGTCACGCCCTGGGGGGGCGCGGGGTCGCCAGCCAGGGAGAAGCTGACAAGATACGCCACACCAGCCTTTGTGGCCAGCACCTGCCGCACTGCGCCCCGCGAGCAGTACGTGCCAGCTGTCCCGGGAAACGTGTCACAGCCCGCCAGGCGGAGGCTCCTCGAGCCATGTGCTGGTG
The DNA here is from genome assembly GCA_009602735.1 of Mesotaenium endlicherianum. Lineage (NCBI taxonomy): Eukaryota > Viridiplantae > Streptophyta > Zygnematophyceae > Zygnematales > Mesotaeniaceae > Mesotaenium > Mesotaenium endlicherianum. Next base: position 9,055 of record WELA01007148.1, read on the forward strand.
CCAAGTGTTGATGGATGAGCTGCAGGCCACCCCAGACAACCTCCCAGCTGGCAAGCAAGGGCGACAGCTCGGCGCCTGCAAAGATGTTGGTGTAATCGCACGTGGCGCAGGTGAAGGGCAGGGGCTCCTCGAAGTCGGGGTTAAAGACCAGGTTCCCACCTGTGTGCATGCACCCCAGGGGGAGAAGTCAGATGCATGCACCACCACCAGGCTGCATCCCGTTTGCAGAGGCCATGCAGAGCAGGCTGGCTCATTGCCAAGTGTCCCCCAGCATCTATCAGATGCTTCCACTAGGCTAGGGTGCTGTTTACACTGCCTGCCCCCTGGAGATCACAAGAGCGGTGGCAAGGCTCGCAGGCACATGCTTTGCTGGGTGAATGGAACGGCTAATGAATATGCCAGCTGGCGGCCCTGCGCAAGCTACCGCAGAAAGTGAGGTAGGTCAGAGGGGCAATCTTTGAGGCAATGGCAAGTGGCATATGGAATGGCGTAGATGTGTATGCAAGCAACAGCAGCCATGATGCAGCACGGGAGACTTGCGCTACAGGCGTACTGCAGAGCTGAGCACGCGGCGTGGGTGGCCAAAGGGACCACGTGCTTGGGCGGGCAAAGAGGAGCCGAGCTCGTCAAGGCACAGCTGAGCAGAGCAGAGCGTATTGCGTGGTGCATAGCTAAGCCAAGCGAACCAAGCAGAGCAGAGAAAAGAAGGCATAGAGGTCTTGGGGGGCAACTTACGCTGGGTGTCGTTGTCAGGAGGTGCAGGTGAAGGCGGAAGGAGCCCGGAGGCATGAGGCGGAGGCATGACAGGAGGCGTGGGAGAAGCATGCGGGGGATGGAGCACGTGCAAGGGGTCAGGGAGGGGGGGAAGGAGAGGGAGAGGAAGGGAGCAAGAAGCAAGAGGAGTGAGGGAGCGATCGAGCGAGCGAGCGAGGAAGACGGCAGGCGGAACCCCATTGCACACGGCGGGCGGCGTCGTCGGCTGGAGCTCACCCGAAGCTGCCCCGGAGGTGATCCCCAGCTCATTTCCAGCCCCGCCGTACACACACAACTCCAGCATATGCCCTCTCCTCTTTCTTTGTTGTCTCTCCACACGCACAAGCACGCGCACGCGCGCACACACACACACACACACACACAATGTACGCATGCACGCTGTCGCCGCCACTTGTCCTCTCTCATGTGCGACAAAAGCAGCAACGAGTGAAACTAGACTATGAGCGCTTCCGAGCTCAGCCATCAGGGATGATACCCAAGAACCTCAGTTGAATGAAATACCCAGTGGGGAACAGAGGAAAGGGGAGGAGGAGGGGGGG
>WELA01007148.1:21537-89230 GCA_009602735.1 Mesotaenium endlicherianum
TACGGAGCGGCTACCACCAGATTTGCATCGCAGAACCGGACATAGAGAAAACGGCATTCAGGACAAGATATGGACATTTTGAGTTCCTGGTCCTGCCATTTGGACTCACCAACGCGCCAGCAACTTTCATGACTATGATGAACACCATATTTCAGCCCATGGTGGACAGATTTGTGGTGGTATTCATCGATGACATCCTTATCTACAGCAAGACCCTTGAAGAGCATGCGAGACACTTGAAAGAAGTCCTTGAAGTATTGAAGCAAAACAAGCTGTTTGCGAAGGAGTCAAAATGCGAGTTTGCCAAACAAGAAGTGGAGTTCCTAGGTCTCCACGTGACTGCTGATGGCATCAAGATAGACCCCAAGAAGACCACGGTGGTGGAGGAATGGCCAACCCCCACGACCAAGAAAGAACTCCAGTCATTCTTGGGATTTGCCAATTGGTACAGAAAATTCATCCAAGGCTTCTCGCACATAGCAGCCCCCCTGACAGATCTACTCAAGAAGGACAGGCTATATACATGGACCGAGAAAGAGGAAGAGGCATTTCAAGAGTTAAAGCGAAGATTGACCACATCCCCGGTGCTCACACTCCCAAGTCCAAACCCAGATTGGCCCTTCCACGTCATCACCGATGCATCTTCCTATGCAATAGGAGCAATCCTGCTTCAAGACCAAGGCAAGGGACTGCAGCCCATCGCCTACGAGTCAAGGAAGCTAAATCCAGCCGAGCAAAATTATACAACCACGGAGCGAGAGGCATTGGCGATTGTACATGCCTTGAAGGTTTGGCGCTGCTACGTTGAAGGACGCAAAGTACTGGTCACCACGGACCACGAGGCGTTAAAGCACCTCCAAACGCAGCCGTATCTCTCAAGGAGACAAGCAAGATGGAGCGGATACTTGCAACAATACAACATCACGATTCAGTACCAGCCCGGCAAGACAAACCCGGCTGACCCCCTCTCAAGACTGCAATTAAATGCAGTGATGGTATCCCTGAAGACAGATCTGGAAGCTCGATTTTCAGCCGCCTATGAAAGAGACCCTTACTACAAGAACGGAGAAGCAGCCTTGGACCCATGCAAGAAGCAAGAAGGCAATTATTGGGTGAGGCAAGATACGGGCCAGAGATGTGTTCCTAATGACATAGACCTCCGGCTCTTGCTTCTACGAGAAGCACACGACAACCCTCTTGGAGGACACTTTGGAATCCTAAGGACCACGGGCGTTCTAGCTAGGACTTATTGTTGGCCAGGCATGTCTAAGCAAGTCAAGGAGTACTGCAGGAGCTGTGACACATGCCAAAGAATCAAGCCATCATCGCAAAAGGCGGGAGGACTCCTCCAACCACTACCAATCCCCGAAAGACAATGGACGGACATCTCAATGGACCTTATCGTGGACTTGCCCGTGACACCTCGAGGCCATAATGCAATACTCACGGTGGTGGACAGACTTACCAAGATGGCTCATTTTATTCCCACGACGACTAAGGCTACAGCACCACAACTTGCAAGACTCATCTTTGACAACATCTTCCGACTCCATGGACTACCATCAAGAATTGTGTCAGATAGAGATCCAAGATTCACAAGCCATTTCTGGAAAAATCTCTTCAAGAACTTGGGTACATCGCTGGATATGTCTACTGCCTACCACCCACAATCAGATGGGCAAACCGAGCGTATGAATCGTACCCTAAAGACCTCTCTAAAGGCCTACGTGTCTACCCTCGAGCAAGACTGGGACATGTACTTGACCCCCCTCGAGTTTGCCTACAACAACACTACGCAGGCCTCTACCCAAGAGTCCCCATTCTTCCTCAACTATGGCTTCCATCCGACCACGCCACTGAGCTTCACGGCTGGCCATGATGAAGTACCTGCAGCCACAGATTTTATGGAGACATTAGAAGCAGCCCTTACAGCAGCGAAGAAAGCTCTACAACACGCGCAAGATGCTCAAGCAAGAGTGGCGAACAGATCCAGAAGAGAAATTACGTACAGAGTGGGTGACAACGTGTTACTATCATCCAAGAACATTTCCCTGAACAACAGGCCTGCCGGCAGCAAGTTCTCTCCCAAGTATTTGGGACCCTTCAAGATTATCCAGCAAGTCAACCCCGTTGCTTTCAAGCTAGAACTTCCCCAGACTATGCACATCGACCCCGTATTCCACGCTTCCCTCTTCAAGCCATATGTGCAACCCGACAACAAGTTCCCAGGACGTGTGACAACCCCACCAGCCCCAACAATAGTGGATGATCATTTGGAGTACGAAGTGGAAGACATAGTGGCTATGAGAAATTTCAGGAGACAGCAGCAATACTTGATCAAGTGGAAAGGATATCCAGATTCGGAGAATAGTTGGGTGGCGGCGCACTACCTTGACAAAGTTCAGAGAAAGTTGAAGCGCTTCCATGCCGCCAACCCCCATCTTGGACCAGCCCCAAGTCTCTCTACTAGAAGCCCGAAGACTTCAGGGAGGCAGCCTGCCACCATCAAGAAGCAGCAGAAGACCCCTTGGAGGCAGCCTGCAAGAACAAGAAAGAGGAAAAATTGACATTAGACACTCTTCTCTTCTCGCAGTTTCTGGACAGAAAACTAAAACTGCTACTGGTAATAGGTCTCTGCATAATAAATTCTGAAAATTTACCTGGCTGTATTCCATGAGTAGCCGGTCATTTAGAGTCCAAGTTTGCTCAATTTGGAGCACTGGTGAGAGAGATATGATGCTCTAAGTAGAAGGGGGTCAGGCTGCTGGCATTGTTAGGGCAGAATATGCCTTCTGACATTGTGCCCTCCCCTGAACTTGGAATGCTCTGAAACTCAAGACTCTGGTAGAACATCTTACAGCGCCCAGTTTGAGACTTAGTTTGCAGAATTTGAAGAAGTATAGAAGGACTTATGATTTTCAGAAGTTTCTGCACAGATTTGGAGGAGTCCCTACCATCTCAGCTCTCAACGACAGTCCAGAAATTAGAATGCTCTCAAATTTGGTGACCCGGTAGAGTTCTCCGACGCGGTCTGTTTGGCGCTCAAATTTTTAGATTTGGAGTAGTTCTGTGGCCGCTATAAGTTTTTGAATTTGTGGCAGATTCTGGGCCAACTTGTATAATTTTCTTTATCATTAAGGAGTAGGCTAGCCAATAAGGTCACACCACCTACGACCTTGCCTAGTCTACCTTACATGTGTCGCACCTGACTTGGCGCCTTTGACTAGTCCTCTTCACATATGTGGCATCTGACTTGAAACTGTTGACTAGTTTGCTCCACATATGTAAGACCTGGCTTGACGCGCCGAGACGTCGCTTTTTCTATCCGGGGGGTGATGTCGTGATTTGAGTTATTATATATTAGTTTGCATATATTTAATGTTTTCAAATATATTTGGAGTAGTATTGTGTGGAGTCAAGTGTGAATAGGTACTCTAGTAACGTGGTTCATGTCCTTTGAACCTTCCAAGGCATTTTCGAAGTGAGAGGAAAGACCAAGAAGAACTCCATGTGGCAAAAGTCAAATATGCCATTTTTAGGTCAAAAGGACATGTGTACATTATTCTAGAAAGAGGTGGCAAGTTTTGGGATGTGTTGGGTGCCAACACATCAACATACACTTTCCTAGAAATTACTTATGTAACAAGTATATAAACAAGAGCTAGAACATAGAAAGACATTCCAGAATCACTCTTGTACTTGCCAAAATCCAGAAATATATTAACTTTCAAGAAGCCATCTCTCTTTCAAGAAGCTACCACTTGTGTTCAAAGATCCTTGTCTTGAATAGATAAAATATTCTATTTCACTGAGTACTTTATCTATCTGTTTCCCTACAAATTCATTTCAGTGGTATCCGAGCTCTTATCACAGTTTTTTGGATGGTAATACAGTCCCGCTCTCAAACTAACGGTTGTAATGAACCAATATATTACTAGATATAATATTCATTTGAAGTACTTAATTGATTCAGTTTACTGTACTTTGGGTAATAGTAAGTCTACTGGACTTTTAATAATATTTAATACAATGATTCAGCCGGGAGCAGGCGACTGAAGTCAACAGTGGTCAGCTTGCTGACACTTTCTTTAACAGTCAGCTGACTGCCGTACTCGGTATCAGTGAACTGCCTAGATATGCATCTAAGTGTGATATGCTAGATGAATAACCAGAGGACACCCTTGGGTGGATGGCGATTCGGGATGATGGGAGATGGCTGTGAATTTGGTTAGCCGAGGTTCTACCGACGTGGTTAACTCCCTGAAATGAATCGACTTACCAAATAGGCGATTAACAATTAATAAAGATCTTTATATCAGCAAGTAATCTTTATGGTATTTTTCGTTAACTGGTTAAACGGCAAAGGACAACACACTAGCAGTGAATAATACTCGTAAGTCAAATGCGAGTAAACTAGCATCAATAATGCAAATCAGTAAACTCATACATAAACAAGGTTAGAAGACAGTGCGTATCAATGGCTTCTCGCCTTGGATTCAGATCGCTCTCAGCAAGCTGTACAAGAGAGTTGGCCTCATTTCCAAATGCCGAACTCGAGAGTAATGCATAGCATATGTATATGGAATGAGTTTACTGTTCAACGGTCAGTGCGATGGCACCGCCTACCCGGGAGTTAACCACGTTGGTAGGACCTCGGTTAACCAAATCCACCGCCATCTCCCATCATCCCGAATCGCCATCCATCATAGGGATGTCATCTGGCCATTCATCTAGCATACCACACTTAGATGCATATCGAGGCAGTTTGCTGCTACCGAGTACGGAAGTCAGCAGGCTGTCAAAGATTGTGTCAGCAAGCTGACTTAAGGTGACCTCAACCTGCTACTTCGGGCCGAGTCATTAAACTGATATTAAATATAAAGTCCGGCAGACTGATCATTAACTAGAGTTCAGCAGGCTGAACTTATTTAACTATATTATTTAAATGAATATTATGTCAACCAATATACTGATTCATTACACTCCCGGATAGGCGGTGCCATCGCACTTGCCGTTGAACAGTAAACTCATTCCATGTACATAGGTTAGGGCATGCTCTCAAGTTTGGCATTCGAAAACGAGGCCAACTCTTTTGTAACGCTTATTGAGGGAAATCTGAATCCAAGGCGAGAAGCCATTGATGCAAACTGTCTTCTAACCTTGCTTATGTATGAGTTTATTGATTGCATGATTGATGCTCGTTTACTTGCATGTGACTCATGAGTATTGCTTAGTGTGGTCTTTTACTGATTAATAAGTTAACCAAAAAATAACATAAAGATTACTTGCTGATATGAAGATTTATTATTAATTGTTAATCGCTTATTGGTAAGTCAATTTATTTCAGCGGTCCATACAACACGGAAGGTAAGGGAGTGCATTTCTTTGGTGTCATGCGCGTCCTTGTTGAGTCTTTTTGGTGTCTGGTAGTAGCACATACGGGTGGAGGGCCAATGACAAGACTAGTTATGGAATACTCACGTATTGGACATTTGGCGGCGTATTACGAGGCGTATTTTGCCGTATTTGCAAAATACGTGTAATAGGTGAATTAATAAATTAAGCAGATAGAGCCCGGTTGCGTCGCTCCGCTTTATTCAATTCAAAACAATCTGAAAAAGTTTCGATTCGATATTTATTTTGCTCACGTACGGGTCCGCCAACTGGACTGGTCACGACGGACAGACTCGTTTTTAAACGTCGTGTTTGCCACTTAGCAAGATTGACAACTTATTGTGCCCCCGCTCACTACATTCTGTGCAGATGGCCCCAATCACTCCTAACCCTCCTATTAAATAAATTAAACTCACATACAGGTTCAGTTTTTAAGCTTCCACCTATAGTCTATAGCCTATGAAGTAACGTGCATATAATTGCACTGAACTGCTGAAATGAATCGACTTACCAAATTGACGATTAACAACTACTGAAGATCTTTATATCAGCAAGTAATCTTTATGGTATTTGCTGTAAAGAGAATAAACAGCGAAGGACAACACACTAGCAGTAGACCACACTTCGCAAGTCAAATGCAAGTAAACTAGCATCAGTAATGCAATCAATAAACTCATACATAAGCAAGGTTAGAAGACCGTGCGTATCAATGGCTTCTCGCCTTGAATTCAGATCTCTCTCTCAGTAAGCTGTACAAGAGAGTTGGCCTCGTTTCCAAATGCCGAACTCGAGAGCAATGCCTAGCATATGTACATGGAATGAGTTTACTGTTCAACGGCCAGTGCGATGGCACCGCCTACCCGGGAGTTAACCACGTTGGTAGGACCTCGGTTAACCAAATCCACCACCATCTCCCATCATCTCAAATCGCCATCCATCATAGGGGTGTCATCTGGCCATTCTTCTAGCATACCACACTTAGATGTATATCATGGCAGTTTGCTGCTACCGAGTACGGAAGTCAGCTGGCTGTCAAAGAATGTGTCAACAAGCTGACTTAAGTTGACTTCAGCCTGTTGCTTCCGACTGAGTCCTTAAACTGATAATTATATAAAGTCCACCAGACTGAATGTTGACTAAAGTTCAGCAGGCTGAACGTAATCAACTATTATATTTAAATGAACATTATATCTACCAATATACTGATTCATTACAATCCCTCCAACTTAACTTGTTGTCGCCTCGACAACATTAAAGTGCAAAAGATTCTAATCAGGGAACTGAATCTGACCCGCCTCCCCCACCGACTGCCTTTTTAGCCTGTCACCTAGAGGGTTGTTCCTGGGGCTTCAGGATCAGGAGACGGAGATCTGGACCTAGATCTGGACAGCCCTCTAGGTCTGTCACCTGGCCTTCTAAAGAACCCCGTTTGTTCTAGAGTTGGACCTCGAGGAGAACGAAGGATGGTAGCCTGCTCTTCAACCACTTGGATGTTGATCCCCATATAGACAGGCATTCCAATAGGATGCTGAATTACATTGGCAAGAGATACATGCCCCTGAGCGAAGGGAGGGGCCGGCATACCTCTGGCCACCCCGCGTGTCCCTCTTCTGGCACCGCTGTCCTCTGGGGTCTTCTGCCTTTGTCTGCTGCCAAGTACAGTCAGATCAACTTCTTCCCCTGCTTGGGCAGGTAGGCTGGGGGAGCAAGTGCGAGGTTCGGTTGCCTCCATGGCCGGGGTCACATGCTCTATTCCTGATCTTGGCTCCTGAGGAAGCCCTGCTCTTGCCTGTCCCGGGGTGTCCTGAGTACCAGCTCTTGATGCTTCTCCTCTGCCTTGTTCTTCTTCCTCATCCTCCTCATCTTCCTCCTCTGAGAGAGTAGGAGTCTCGTCCACTAAGTCGTCCTGCTCCCTGGTAGACATGGAGTAGTCAACTGACCTCCCTTTCTTAGGGCGCGCTGGAGGTTGCTTGGCCTTCAGCCTGCTGATATCTATCCGGCCTGCATTCTTCGCCCATTTGACGAAGGCATGCTTTCCCTTAGAGAAGTAGTCTCTCCCCCTCCTCTTGTGCTCTTTGGTCTCTGCATTCATATTGCTCAGGCAGCCATTCAGCCTGGGGTCCCAAGGGGCACTGTGAGGTGGTAGGATGAGGTAGCCGTCTAGGCCATAGTGGAAGTCATCCGGTCGGGCTCGGTCACACTCCTGCTTTTTGTTTGTGACAGTCATCCACCTCCAGTCTGTTGGCTGCTGGTAGTACTGGGGCCCATGCTCAGCCTTCTTCAGTTTACACGAGAACCAGTGGGGAGAGAACATCTGCTGTCCTGCTTCCCTGGCCAAGTACTCCCAGCTCCTTCTCTCAACTTCATTGTAAGCTGGCAATACTATGAGGTAGAATACCGTATCCTTAAAGCTATCGCACCGCATGCTCACCATCTTGATGAGTCTCTGATCTCCCACTATTCCCGGTATTGGGACTGGCTTGTTCTCTGAATCATCTGCAAGGTACCGGGCCTACTCCGCTGTATAGCCCACCATCTTGGCATAATCTTCGTAAAGGACCACACCAGTGTGTGTCTCAATGTACCTATCCGGTGCTGCAGCTCCTTCCTTCTGTAGCAGTGTTGTCTGTTCCAGCTTGTTGATCTCCTGGGCTGCCAGCAATGCTTCCTTCAAGTTATCAAAGTTTTGGCCACCCACCACAGTATACCTGTAAGTGGCCAAGCTCTTCTGCCTGTCCGCTTCAGCCTTTTTCCTTCTCTCCTCCTCTGCTGCTGCCGCTTCTTCTTGTTGTTTCTTCTGTCTCTCCTCCTCAGCTTTCCTGAGGTTTTCTGCTTCCTGATCCTTCTTCCTCTGTGCTTCTTCTGCCGCCTCTTGTTGTCTGCGGACCCTTTGTTGTTCTCTCCTGGTGAGGGACGTTGACGCCAGCTCCTTCTGGTATTGCTCCATTGTCCTCCTGGCTTCTTCTGCCTTGCGCTTTCTGTCCTCCTTTTGTGTGGTGGGAGCCATCTTGCACATGTAACCAGGGCACAAGTTAGTAGGATATTGACCTTTGTCATAGGAGTTGCAGGAAGGAAGTAAGTTTGTATTAGTATGGTGGATTCGCTCCTGTTTACCTTACAGGGTAATTGCTAAGAGTTGACGTAGTTGCAGTGCGCTAAATATAAACGTATGAATGTGTTTTTAAGGTGCGTTAAGTGATGTATTGCTGTGCGAGGCCCATTTGCCTTCCGCCCAAGGTGCTTCATGTGGGCCAGGCTGTCCCATCTCTCACTATGCTGACACTAAGGATCACATAACCGTCCCATCTGTCACTCAGCTGACACTTAGGGTTCACATAACTGTCCCTTTTTCGCTCTCGCAACTAACTGTCATATATTTTCCCCTCCAACTTAAATGAAGACAGGTCCTCCTGTCATCTTCCCGTGTAAACTAAAATGACCGTTAGGGAGGGGCTCCAGCCGCCCAAAGGTGGAACCGTTTCAACGCCCCTTTGGTCAAATGGCATTGGTCAAATGGTCTTTAAATTCCCAAGTGTCCCCAGAGGCATCGTAACCCTTCCATCAAATGAGGTACTTCATGACATATTAAGACGATCGACGTACCGAGCGCGCGTCTAAAATCTCCTCAACCTCATATTCCTCACGGTCAGCGTCCCGGACAGCGAGAACCGGTCCCGGTTGGACAGGTAACCGACCTGTGAACAGTGTGTCACCTTTGATGTACGGTTCCAGGAAGGAGACATTAAAGATCGGGTGACCCTTGTATTCTGCTGACATGTTCAGTTTGTAAGCATTTTGACCAACACGGCGCACCACCGAGTATGGACCGAACCAGACAGGTCCAAGCTTTTTCTTGACCACACCAGGGAGGTACAGGTGCTGAGAATGTAGTTTGACCAAATCGCCCTTAGAAAAGGTCAGTTCTCGACGGTGCTGATTAGCGTACTTTTCTTGGTTTTCTTGGGCTTTGTGCAGATTTTGTTGGACTTCTGACAGGGTGTCAGCAAACTCGTGAGTTAACTGGAGGGAGACGAGATTGTCAATCCCTTCAGGGTGAGTTAAAGACTCCCCTAGGAAATCTAAAGGAGACTTAGGGAGTCTACCCAGGCTTAGTTCAAAAGGAGTCTTGCCCGTTGACGCGTGCACCGCACTGTTGACGGCAAACTGGATTTGAGGTAACAGATCATCCCAAGTATCTTGTTTTTGGTTAATATAGACTCTCAGTTCCTCTTACAAATTTCGGTTAGTTCTTTCAGTCTGCCCATCAGTCTGAGGGTGATTTGCTCTGCTGAGCAGCTGCTTGACTCCCATTGACCCCAATAAAGCTCTCCAGGACTTGGAGGTAAATTTCGAGTCTCTGTCTGAGATTATATTAGAGGGTAGCCCATGTTGGCATACTACATGGTTGTAGAACTGTCGCGCTGTTTCGAATGCAGTTACTTTAACAGTTGTGGGGATGAAAATGACCATTTTTGTCAATTTATCCACGACTACCAGTATCGAATCATGCCCATTGGCAGTTCGTGGCAGTGTGACCACTCAGTCCATGGATATTGTTTCCCAGCGGCTAGCTAGGATGGGCAGCGGTTGGAAGAGGCCCCCCGGTGGTGTGTGCCTAGACTTATTCTTTTGACAGTGGTCACAGGATTTAACGTATTTCAAGACCTCCCGAGGCAGTCCCTCCCAATGATAATGTTTTGCCAGTTTGCCAACAGTTTTGGCCTGCCCCAAATGCCCACCCAGTAAACTGTCATGTGCTTGACTCAATAAACGGGACCTTATTTCCAAGTTATTATGAATGACCAGCTTCACCCTGCCTGAAGTGGTTTCAGTCACCCAGACCCCTCCCTTAAGCTTATACCCGAGTGCAGTAGCACGACACACACCAGTAGTGGGGCTAGGCTCAAATGTTGGGTCAGAAAGGTAGGCTTTCCTAAGTTGTTCAAGGAAGGACTTTTTCACCTTTAGTGAAGTGAGTGCGCACAGGACTTTATCTACAGCATGCTGACTAAAGTTCCTTTCTTGCAAGTCAGGTCTTCTAGAGAGTGCATCAGCAGGATTCATCTTCCCTGGTTTGTAGTCGATCTGGACTTGAAACTGCTCCAGCATCTTGCTCCAGCGGTTCTCCCTCCTTGACAACATGGACTAATTCTGAAAGTGAGTCAGAGCTAGATGATCCGTAATCACCTTAAAGGCTTTACCATGTAAGTATGCTCTCCACTGTTTGAGCACATGAATAATAGCTTGCAGCTCTTTATTATGCATTGAGTAATTAATCTCCGCTGGAGTAAATTTCATACTCGTACAACACAGGATGCCACTCCTGCCTTACCTCACCATCCTTTGTGGTTTTGTCAGCACGCTGCAACAAAATAGCACCCATGGCAAAGTCAGAGGCGTCAGTAACCACCTGCATCCGTTTGCTGGGGTCATACACGGCTAGAACCAGGGCAGAACAATGAGCATCTTTAAGGGTCTGGAAGGCAGCCTGCTGCTCTTCCCCCCACACATACCCTATGTCTTTCTTAGTAAGGTCAGTCAATTCACTGGTCTTTGTAGAGTAATTCTCAATAAACCTCCTATAGTAGTTAGCCAACCTGAGGAAGGATCTAACTTCAGAGACAGACTGTGGTATTGGCCAGTCCCTTATGGTCTGGACTTTCTTAGGATCCACACGGATGCCTTCTTTACTGACAACGTGGCCTAAGAATTCAATACTTTCCTTAAAGAAATCACACTTGCTCATTTTAGCATATAAGTGATTTCTTCTCAGAGTGTCCATGACTGTGTTTAAGTGTTCAGCGTGCTGAGCTTCATCTTTAGAGAAAATTAAAATATCATCCAGGAAAACTTGCACAAACTTATCCAAATAAGGTCTAAAAATGTCATTCATGGCACCCATGAAGGTCGCAGGGGCATAAGTCAGTCCAAATGGCATCACGTTATACTCATAGTGTCCATAACGTGTGCGGAAGGCAGTCTTGTGTTCTTCCCCCTCAGCAATTTTGATTTGATGATAACCACTCTTGAGATCTATCTTACTGAACACCTTAGCACCAGACAGGGCAAGTCCTCGATTCTGGGTAAAGCATACTTGTTCTTTACTGTAACTCTGTTCGAAGCTCTGTAATCCACACACATCCGCGAATTGCCATCCTTTTTCTTAACAAATACGATGGGTGCACCGTAAGGTGATTTACTGGGGGAAATATAACCATTTTTCTCAAGCTCTGCAATCTCTGTTTTCAACTCCTCGCTGTCCACATAAAACAAGCCATAAGTGCATGTGTTAAATACATCCGTGTACTGAGCAACAATTTTTGCAGCAGTAGGGTGCTCCGGAGTGCTTACCTTTTTCTCCACCACTTCTATAGGTTGAGGAGGTACCTCTCGTAGCAGCAGACAGAACATTCTGTCTTCCTTCCGGTTCCAGCTTTTGACGAACTCCATTGCATTCAACAACTTGCATCCTTCTGGAAGGCTCTTCTTTTCCTTCATTTGCCATCCACACAGGACAAGAGGAAGAGCACTGGTGGGTGCCAAGTTAGTCTGCCCATCACTGGCTCCTCTCACTTTAACTGTACCTCTGCTCCAACACACTTCAGCTTGATGTCTATTAAGCCAGGACCTGCCTAGCACGAGATCATAAAAGCCAGTGTTGAGTACCTCAAATGTAAGCGTTTCAGTTAGAGCTGCAATGCCAGAACCTAATTGGACCTCAATAGGCTTGGTTATAACTCCTCCCGGGATACTTGAGGCATCTCCAAGGAATATTTTTCTATTTCCTTGGGTGACAGCAGGCAGNCAGACAGCCTTAGCCGCTTAACTAAGTAGTCATGGATAAAAGTATGTGACGCCCCTCCGTCAACGAATGCCCTCACCTTCCTACCTGCAATCATGCAATGCAGTAGGATAGGGAGGACTGTCTTTTCCTGACTTTTGCATTGTTCTCCTGACATAGCAAAGAAATGTTGGACATCAGGTGGAACAAGAGCATCCAGAGTGTGCACTCTCTGGATGTCTATATTGCTGATGGTCTCCTTTACCTGGTTGTCAGGCATGCATAGTGAATCCAGTTCAGCAGGACCCATAATACCTGCTCCGAGGGCAGCTAGTGATGATTCACTATCTCTAGCATCCTCACAGTCAGTAGATTGGATTACTGACTGTTGCTGTCTTTTAAAGGCTGGTCTTTTCTCTCGACCTTCGGAAGGTGCTTGACTGGACACTGTTCTCTGTAGTGGCCTAACTGCTGACAATGGTAGCAAACGGATTATTATGAGGCTGGTCTCGGCTTAGTCCTACCACCACCCCTTCCATAGCCGCCTCAAGAGAAACCACCTCTACCTCTAGACCGTATAGCACTATACTCAAATTCATCACCCTGATCATCCTTAGCCTGGTCTCCTTCAATTGCATTGTAGGAACCGTGGGGCTTTTTGACAATCTTAGACACCAAAACATTACTCTGGCGCTGTAATGAATCAGTATACTGGTCGATCTAATATTCATTTAAATAATATAGTCAAATAAGTTCAGCCTGCTGAACTCTAGTTAACAATCAGTCTGCTGGACTTTATACTTAATATCAGTTTAATGACTTGGCCGGAAGTAGCAGGCTGAGGTCACCTTAAGTCAGCTTGCTGACACATTCTTTGACAGCCAGCTGACTTCCGTACTCGGTAGCAGCGAACTGCCTCGATATGCATCTAAGTGTGGTATGCTAGATGAATGGCCAGATGACATCCCTATGATGGATGGCGATTCGGGATGATGGGAGATGGCGGTGGATTTAGTTAACCGAGGTCCTACCAACGTGGTTAACTCCCGGGTAGGCGGTGCCATCGCACTAACCGTTGAACAGTAAACTCATTCCATATACATACGCTAGACAATGCTCTCGAGTTCGGCATTCGGAGACGAGGCCAACTCTCTTGTACAGCTTACTGAGAGGGATCTGAATCCAAGGCGAGAAGGCATTGATACGCACTGTCTTCTAACCTTGCTTATGTATGAGTTTACTGATTTTTATCATTCATGCTAGTTTACTCGCATTTGACTTACGAGTATTATTCCCTGCTAGTGTATTGTCCTTTGCCGTTAAACCAATTAACGGAAATACCATAAAGATTACTTGCTGATATAAAGATCTTTATTAATTGTTAATTGCCTATTTGGTAAGTCGATTCATTTCAGGCGCTTGTGATTGAACTGCTGCTGATCCCAGGCATCAGCATCCTGGATCAAGTCAGCCAGTTTCTCATACTTCTTATCAGCAAAATGACCAGAGACTTCGGATTTCAAGCCATACCTGAAGTATGCTATCCTATACCGTTGCGGCAAGTCTGGCTGTTTCATCATGTTCTCGTGGAACTTTTGAGCAAACTCAGCAAATGAAGTGGTCTGCTTCAGTGTCAGGGAGATCATCGCATAGATAGCTTTCTCCTGCTGGTTGATGACATCAAACTTCTCATGCAACTTCTCGACAAACTCTACCCACATAGGGTCACCGAGTTGCTGAGCCTTACGCTCTCCTTTCCAATTCAGCCACCAGTCTGCGACACTGCATTTCAGTAGCGCACCAGTGTGCCTGACCTTCTCGTAATCTTGCAATTCTGGGTAGTTTTCCAGCCACTGCTCAACATCCGCGAGAAACTTGATCAGGTAATATTTTATGTTTCCCTCAGGTTCATATTCCTTGGGAGGTTTCGGCTTGGGCTTACTAGGCCCTCTGCCACCACCACCAGTGATTTGAGAACCTAGTTGGTCTCTGTCCCGCAGTAGAGACTTTATGATTCTTTTGTCCTCTTGCTGGGACTGATACATGGTCGCCATTTGCCACTGCATTTGAACGAACAATGCTCCCAAGTCTACATTCTGAGGTGGGAGTCTAGCAAATGCAGCAGCAGCAGTGGCATCTACTCGCTGAGTAGTGTCCTCAACAGTCCCTCTCGCTCCTGCAGCAGCAATTCCTACCGCATTCAGCCGGTCACAAATTTGACCTAGGGGTACATTGAGTTGTACAGCAGGAGGTGGGTTCAGCACATTGGCCCTTGATGCCATAAGTTCTTCGACAGTGCGCTCATCAGCTGGCTGTCCTTCCCTCCTTTCTGTATCTTCAGCGGCCTTTGCTAGTTGTTCAGCTTCTAATCTGGCTCTCTCCTCCTCAGCTTGCTCTGCTGCGACTGCGGCAATGGCAGCTGCCTCATCTGCAACCTCTCTAGCTGCAGAATCTGCCACTGCTTCAGAATAGGTACGGGTTCTCGCTACATGGCTTTCCGCCTGTTGACATTCTTGTTATCCTGGTTCTCCATGTCTCGGGAGTTGCTAGTTTGAGACCTTGGCCTTACCATACAAGGAAGACTGTGATAACCGCTTTGATACCACTGAAATGAATCGACTTATCAAATAGGCGATTAACAATGAATGAAGATCTTTATATCAGCAAGTAATCTTTATGGTATTTGCTGTGAGGAGAATAAACAGCGAAGGACAACACACTAGCAGTAGACCACACTTCGCAAGTCAAATGCAAGTAAACTACCATCAGTAATGCAATCAGTAAACTCATACATAAGCAAGGTTAGAATACAGTGAGTATCAATGGCTTCTCGCCTTGGATTCAGATCTCTTTCTCAGTAAGCTGTACAAGAGAGTTGGCCTCGTTTCCAAATGCCAAACTCGAAAGCAATGCCTAGCATATGTACATGGAATGAGTTCACTGTTCAACGACCAATACGATGGCACCGCCTACCCGGTAGTTAACCACGTTGGTAGGACCTCGGTTAAGCAAATCCACCGCCATCTCCCATCATCCCGAATCGCCATCCACCATAGGGACGTCATCTGGCCATTCTTCTAGCATACCACACTTAGATGTATATCGAGGCAGTTCGCTGCTACCGAGTACGGAAGTCAGCTGGCTGTCAAAGAATGTGTCGGCAAGCTGACTTAAGTTTACTTCAGCCTGCTGCTTCTGGCTGAGTCCCTAAACTGATAATTATATAATGTCCAGGCTCAATACTACATATTGTTCAGCACGCTGAACGTAATTAACTAATATATTTAAATGAATATTATGCCTAACAATATACTGATTCATTACAACTGCCATGCGGGACGACGTATGCTCTCTTTAAAAGTTAGTAGCATACAATATTGAACTTTAAAATTTACATAATAAAAACAAAACTTGCAAATTTCTCAAGTCATATCAAAAGATTCTATTGGGAGTTGCTAAACTCTCGAGTATGACTTATGACTCATCAACAATATTGTATACATGATGGACCATTGGGTACATTGCAAATTGGAAATTGCTTAACGCTTTATTGTCATTGCAACATACTTATCATAGTTTATTGTTGTGCTCTACAATTACTACATAGTACAAATTTCCAGCAATCTTTACATAGCATGTGAATTTAAGAGTGCACTTACATGTTCCAACAGGGCTGCTGTAATTTCAAAGCTTAAGCAATTTATGATTGACAAGTTACATTTTAGATTGTAATATGTGCAAGTTGCAACTAATATGAAGGACATATAGAATTTTCACAAATTAAGCATGCAGTGGTCAGGCACAACAACTCAAAGAAATTTCAAAAACATGTACAAAATTTAATAGAAGATGAGCTTTTAAATTTGTCATGGACATAAATTAAAGAAAATCATGAGTATGAGTAAAAGACCTGACTGAAGATAACAAAGCATAGTACCAAGCATAAGAGCAAAAAACCAGCAAGTACAAGAGCACCATAGATAGTATCATGAAGTAGCCATAACAACATTATAAAATCTGATAACACACATATGATCAGCCACTATAGGCCCCCTCACAGCAACATAATAAGCACAAATGCCACCACATAGACCAAAAACGTAGCAGCTATAAAAGCACCACAATTAGCTTATAAAAGCAGCCATAACACTAATTTCAAATCTCATACCATCCATGAAACTACACAATACAAGCCGCCTCACAGCACCATAGTACTAAGCATAAATGTCATCATAAGAGCTGAAAAACAGCAGGTACAAGAGCACCACATACAGCATTCATAAAACAGCCATATATAATTGAATAGACATTAACTCTTAAATGTGCCATGGACACAATTTACAATACACAACAACAATATCAGTACATAAGTTGCAACCTGGGGCCTACCCACAAGTATTAGAAATAACAACTCTCGCCTACATGCAAGAGAGCATCATCCTCCGAAACCATATTACCAACATCATCTTTTCCTACAAAGAATGGTGCAATGTGCCAACCTGGAGCTCTCTTAACTCCACCCCTTTTTCCATTCCCTCAATGAGCCTTAAGTGCGAGTGAACCTTCACCACATCAGGAATTACCTTTTGAAAACTAGAGTACCACCCCTTCATAACATCCTCACTGGTATGCTCATGATCCTGGAAGAGAGGGTGGAATATATACCCAGCAGCATGCAAAGGTGAATGGAAAGAGTTCCATCTGACTTTGACAATCTCTACCAATCTGTCGAGCTGCTCCTCATCCAAGTCCTCATCCAACCCCTCAATGAAGTCTTGTAACTCCGCCATGGCGTTGTACATAAGACCTATGGCGGCTTGGTTTCCATCAACTCCTTAAAGAAGCTTCACCAACCTCTCGGTCACCTTCAGCAGCACCTTCACCTTGTCCCAAAAAACTTCATCACCAACAATTGCCATTGTAGCCAGGCAGTCCTTCTTTTGAGCTGAGTTGAGGCTCCTCACATGTTCCTTCCAAGAATCTCGCAGCAACATTACTTGTAAAGACTGCTTCACCTGCAAGGAAAATAACAAGGACAAAGAAATATATAAGTACTCAATCCAATATAAGCACCCTGCAATCACTTTTCAATCTTAAAGAACACCACAGGTGATGGAAGAAAATGCAGAAAGCAGGCATAACAAGCCCCACAAGTACGCCAAGACAACATGCATACATAATACCATAATAGCAAAAAATTAGAGGACCCTTAATACCATCCATACAAGCATTCATAATAAGAAAAAACATTTCACAGCAGACTTGAAATAAGCATTACAGGCCCTACCAGCAGCATAATCATGAGCATACATGCCACACTAAGAGCCAAAAACAGGAGCTAGAAGGAAATTAGGAATAGCATCCATAGAAGCAGCAATAGAACCAATTTAGAATCTAATAGCACACATAAAAACAACCATCATAGCAGCATAAAAGCAAGCATGAATGCCACAATAAGAGAAAAATCACAGCGGGTAAAAGGGCATCACATTTAGCCTTTATAAAAGCAGCCATAAAACCAATTTAAAATAGGCACTACAAATAGGCCTCTTACCAGCAGCATAATATTGAGCACAAATGCCACACTAGGAGCCAAAAATAGGAGCTAGAAGGGCACCAAAAATAGCATTTATAAAATTAGTCGCGGAACTAGTTTAGAATCTAACAGCACACATAGAAACAGCAATTACAGTCCCCCTTCCAGTAGTTCTACCACAGTCTTGAGTTTCAGAGCATTCCAAGTTCAGGGGAGGGCACAATGTCAAAAGGCATATTCTGCCCTAATAATGCCAGCAGCCTGATCCCCTTGTGCTCAGAGATTTTTATCTCTTTGACCATGGCTCCAAATTGAACAAAACTAGACTCCAAAAAACTACCTACTCATTGACTATAGTCACGTAAAAATTTAGGATTTAATATACAAAGACCTATCGGCAATAACAATTTTAGTTTTCTGTTCAAAAATGGCGAGGACAGAAGAGTGTCTAATGTCAATTTTTCCTTCTTCCTGGTTCTTGCAGGCTGCCTCCAAGGGGTCATTTGCTGCTTCTTAATGATAGCAGGCTCCTCCTTGAAGTCTTCTGACTCATAAGAGAGAGACTTGGGGCTGGTCCAAGATGGGGGTTGGCGGCATGGAGGCGCTTCAGCTTTCGCTGAACTTTGTCAAGGTAGTGCGCCGCCACCCAGCTATTTTTAGAATTTGGATATCCTTTCCACTTGATCAAGTATTGCTGCTGTCTCCTGAAATTTCTCATAGCCAATATGTCTTTCACTTCAAATTCCAAATTATCATCCACTATTGTTAAGGCTGGTGGGGTTGTCACTCGTCCTGGGAACTTGTTGTCCGGTTGCACATATGGCTTTGAAGAGGGAAGCGTGGAATACGGGGTCGATGTGCATAGTCTGGGGAAGTTCTAGCTTGAAAGCAACGGGGTTGAGTTGCTGGCTAATTTCAAAGGGTCCCAAATACTTGGGAGAGAACTTGCTGCCGACAGGCCTGTTGTTCAGGGAAATATTATTGGATGATAGTAACACGTTGTCACCCACTCTGTACGTAATTTCTCTTCTGGACCTGTTTGCCACTCTTGCTTGAGCATCTTGCGCGTGTTGGACAGCTTACTTGGCTGCTGCAAGGGTTGCTTCTAATGTCTCCAAAAAATCTGCCGCTGCAGGTACTTCATCATGGCCAGCCGTGAAGCTCAGTGGCGTAGTTGGATAGAAGCCATAGTTGAGGAAGAATGGGGACTCTTGGGTAGAGGCTTGCGTAGTGTTGTTGTAGGCAAACTCCAAGGAGGTCAAGTACATGTCCTAGTCTTGCTCCAGGGTAGACACATAGGCCTTTAGAGAGGTCTTTAGGGTATGTATCATACGCTCTGTTTGCCCATCTGATTGCGGGTGGTAGGCAGTGGACATATCCAGCGATGTACCCAAGTTCTTGAAGAGATATATCCAAAAATGGCTTATGAATCTTGGAACTCTGTCCAACACAATTCTTGATGGCAGGCCATGGATGTAACGTCTCTGCTTTTCAAGAGGATTTTTTCTTGGTATTCAAGGAATATTTAAATGAAGTGGAAAGAAAATGTATATACTTGTGCAAATTGACAAATCCTTGAGAAATCAAAAATGAAAACTAACGTAGAATGTGTGCTTGTGAGAGTTGCACTCACAATGACTCTGCAGGTATTTATACTTGCACGACGTAAGACACTGGAGTGCTTCAAGTCACCACCAAGGGCACTGGTTCATGTCAACAAAAATAGGTGAAGGGGTACGACTTATTTCAACTGAATGCTCGAAATGCGCCGTTTGGCCGTTCGGAGACTTTTCGACGATTTCCGAAAAACCGTTTCGCGCCCAACGGGCGTTTTCGCGTTCTCGCGACTTTTCGAAAAAAAATAGACTGTTCGCGGAGTTGCGTACACATGCTTTTTGTCATGAGCCGGTAGTTATAAAAACTACTTCGCCAATCGGTTAGGTAGGAACGTTTCAAACGACAGTTCGCGGGTTCGAATCCGCTCGGATGCGAAGTCGCTTTGCATATTATGTGTCGTTTGAATTTTACAACTGTTTGTTCGTATTAACGACTGGTCGTAAATTTGAAATCTGTGACTGTGCATTATCCGAAATAATGACAACAAAAATAGCTTAATCAAACAATGATCAATTAAGTTATCACTTCATAATTAATCAAAGTAACTTCATGAATAATTATGTCGTACTTTTGCGAAGTAGTCGAATTACGTTACGACGCTTTTTGCAATAGTATCTCGGTCGTTTCGCCAATTGACCGGAAATTAATTGGCACACCAATACTGTTGAACCAAGTCCTTACAATTAAGTAGAACTTCGTCCTGAGGTTCGTACGAGTTCCAACTGGAATTGTAATCAAGCCATTTGGTCAAAAATTCCACGCGTGGAGGCTTATGACGAGTGTAGCGATGTCCTAAGACCTCCTCTACATCCCAGGCCTTATCATCATCGGCGAGTTCTAATTCCGGTGCTTGCGGCTAAACAGCTTTAGTAAACTGACATGGAACACAAGATGCGTTTGCCCCATGGATTTAGGCAAATCCAGTCGGTATGCAACAGGTCCAACCTTTGCGATAGCGATAAAAGGGCAGAAGCTTGCGCTTTCCTGGGTGCTTGAGTTGGAGGTTCTTAGTTTGCAAAAGTACTTTATTGCCAACTTGAAAACTTAACTCAGTCCTGTGCGTGTCAGCAAACGTTTTTTGTCGATCTCGAGCAGCGGCTAAAGCCAGCTTCGCGTTTTTGCGCACCTCTTGAAGAGAATGGACAAATAGGCGTGCACTTGGCACTCTCATGGTTGACATCCCCGCCTCACGGGGTAGCGTACGCGTGAGAGGAGTGTGCGGATGTCTCTCATAGTTAAGAAAAAACGGTGTTTCCTTATCACTTTCCTGATAAGCATTATTTAATGCAAACTCTGCAACTGAAAGGAGGGTGTCCCAGTTGTCTTGGCGAGGATTCACATAATGCCTAAGGAAATGTTGCAGAACGCGATTCAGTCGTTCTGTCTGACCATCGGTCTGAGGATGGAAGCTAGTGGACATCTTAAGCTTCGTGCCAAAATGCGAGCAAACTTCTTGCCAGGAGTGGCTCGTAAATCTACTGTCACGATCACTTATGATTTCTTTCGGCATGCCATGCAGCTTGAACACATGATCCACAAAGAGACGCGCGGTTTCGACGGCATCAAGCAATGGTTTAATGGCCACAAAGTGCACCATCTTAGTAAAACGATCCACGATCGTTAACAACCCCATTGTATCCTCTACCGGTGGTAGACTCTCAAAATTGATACGCTTGCCTGCCTGCAACAAAACAGCCCCTATTTCAACACCAGACGCATCGGCGACTACCTCTTAAGGCAAGTCGGGATCAGCTAATGAAAGAAGTGGCGCATAAGTGAGTGCATACTTAACGCGCTCAAACGCATGTTGCGTATTCTCATCCCAAATGAACGTCTTATCTTTCCTTGTCAGAGCAGTGAGTGGCGCGGCCATCACTGAATAACCTTGCGTAAACTTACGAAAGTAGTCAACAAACCCAAGGAATGAACGTACAGTATGTACATCTTTCGGGACAGGCCAGTCAGCGACGCACGCTATCTTGGCTGGGTCAGGACGCACCCCTTTCAAACCCACTATATGTCCGAGGTACAAAAGTTCATCCTTTAGGAAGGAACATTTGTTTAGCTTAGCATACAGCTGTTGCTCAATGCATGTCTTTTGATCAAAGTCAAGCTATGCACTTGTTTGCGTAAACCAATCGTTGCCCAAAACTGCGTCGATTCCATGTGGCAATTCAGTTACGTAGAATTGTACACGCCCATGAAAGGACTGCACGCTAAGCGGTAAATTAATTGTTCTAAAAATACAAGCTAACGAGCCATTGCCGAGGCAAAGGGTCTCGTCCTTGAGTATTGGAAGCAACTTCATCCCTTGTGCAAAACGTGCACTAATGAAGCTCACTGATGCGCCTGAATCAATGACTGTTAAGCATGATTTGCCTGAAACTTTTGTTTCAAATGTCATACTTAACCCCAAAGAAGCATTATGCATCACTAGCAATGTCCTTGCCTTGAGAGGAATGTGGGAAATATGGAGGTCCTTTACCAAAATCCCATTCTGCATTGCCATCTGCGCGGGAAACCGAGTTATCGGGTGAGAATGCGCGTGTTGATGTGTAAATGTAGCAATATAAATTGGTGCACGACACTGGTGCATTTTTCGTAAGCGAGATAAGTGTGCATAACACTTGGCAAGGTTAGGATCATGCGGCTAAAGTGCAAGAACATGGTATGATGGATGCACTCGAGTTCCAAGAACTCAGCAAAGCTCAACACTTGCATACAAATATATTTGTTTCGAAGTATCTTCATATCGGGTATGCCAGAGTGAACAAGAACCTTGGTCGGTTGGGGCCACTTTAGCTAACGCAAAGAAGATTTTGGTTTTTTTGAGAAACATAAAAACTCGTACGCGTACGTCAGAACTTGGACCGCCCTGAAACTTCTCAGGCGGTGAAGGCTTGTACGAAGGCGTTGGTGCCGCGGCCTGCCCAAGGATGGCGGGCGGGATTGGCGGGTTGGCGTTGTCGCCGGCGGTCCTTGATGGGCCCGGCATCCCAATTGGGCAGCCTGTTAAAATGGACCAATCGAAGGGTGAGTGTTCATGGCAACAACAAAGCGAGTGACAAGGTCGGCCAACTCAATATGAGTGGCCTCAGCAAGATTAACACGGTCTTTTGTACGACCAATGACATCGGACAAGGTGCTTAGAGCCATTGTCATGGTTTGACTGTCAGTTGTCAAGCCCGTGAAGCGTTGTAAAATTGTCTGCTGGAAAGTGCGCGGCGAAATTGGTTCGTGGGGTAGTCCTCTAGCATTGCCGACGTTGACGACAAGAACGGTAAGAGCAGCAGCAGCGCCGGCAGCAGCAGCGGCAATAGTAGCAGCGGCGGCAGCAGCAGTAATAGCAGCCTCGGCACCATTGTCGCCCTCCATATGGAAGGTGAGACAGCGCCGGAAGAGAGAGAAAAAAATTCCCGTCGAAACACGATAAGCGACCGTTGGGTTAGGGCAGGACTGGGACGAGTGACCTTCCCAACACAAAAAATGGCCCCAAAATATATTTTCCAACCATCAAAAAAAATATTTCCTTGGAGAAATTGAGATCGGCTCCGATACCAATGTAATGTTTCTGCTTTTCGACAGGATCTTTCCTTGGTATTTAAGGAATATTAAAGTGAAGTGGAAAGAAAATCTATATACTTGTGCAAATTGACAAGTCCTCGAGAAAGGGAAAATGAAAACTAACGTAGAATGTGTGCTTGTGAGAGTTGCACTCACAATAACTCTGCAGGTATTTATACCTGCACGACGTGAGGCACTGGAGTGCTTCAAGTCACCACCTAGGGCACTGGTTCATGTCAACAAAAACAGGCGAAGGGGTACAACCCATTCGGCTGAATGCTCGAAACGCGCCGTTTGGCCGTTTGGAGACTTTTTGACGGTTTCCGAAAAACCATTTCGCGCCAAACAGGCGTTTTCGCGTTCTCGCGACTTTCCGAAAAGTCGCGACTGTTCGCAAAGTCGCGTACACATGCTTTCGTCATGAATCGGTACTTATGAAAACTACTTTGGCCAATCAATTAGGTTTGAGGGTTTCAAACGACAAGTTGCGGGTTCGAATCCGCTTGGATGCAAAGTCGCGTTGCATATGATGTGTCGTTTGACTTTTACGACTGTTTGTTCGTATTAACGACTAGTCGTAAATCCAAAATCCGTGACTGTGCATTATCTGAAATAATGACAATCCAAATAACAAATTTAGCAATGGTTTATCAAGTTATCATCTCATAATTAATCAAAGTAACTTCATGAATAATTATGTCATACTTTTGCGAAGTAGTCAAATTACGTTACAACGCTTTTTGCAATAGTATCTCGGTCGTTTTGCCAATCGACCGGGAATAAATCGGCACACACGTGTGGCAAATATATCAATGTGATGCAATCATTTATAATAATGTATGATAAATTGTATAACGTATTTTAGGTCATCGGGAAAACGTTCCAAATACGCCTAAAAAGCTCAGATCGTTACAATGAAGTCAAAAAAATGTTGTCAAAGATGAGTCTTGCTCACTGAGGTGTTGTAACCTGGGTCGTTGTGGGAATAAAATGAGCCATTTTGGTAAGTCTATCCACCGTCGTTAGTATTGCACTATGACCTTGAGGTGTCACGGGCAGGTCCACGATAAAGTCCATGGAGATGTCTATCCATTGCCTTTCTGCGATTGGTCGTGGTTGAAGAAGTCCTCCCGCCTTTTGTGATGAGGGCTTGACTTTTTCGCATGTGTCACAGTACCTGTAGTACTCCTTGACTTGCTTAGACATGCCTGGCCAGCAATAAGTCTTGGCTAGAACGCGCATGGCCTTAAGGATCCCAAACTGTCCTCCAAGAGGGTTGTCGTGTGCTTCTCGAAGGAGCAAGGGCCGGAGGTCTAAGTCATCAAGAACACATCTCTGGCCCATGTCTTGCCTCACTCAATAATTGCCTTCTTGCTTCTTGTATGGGTCCAAGGTTGCTTCTCCGTTCTTGTAGTAAGGGTCTCTTTCATAGGCGGCTGAATATCGAACTTCCAGATCTGTCTTCAGGGATGTCATCATTGCGTTCAATTGCAGTCTTGAGAGGGGGTCAGTCGGGTTTGTCTTGCCGGGCTGATATTGAATCGTGGTATTGTACTATTGCAAGTACCCACTCCATCTTGCTTGTCTTCTAGAGTGATACGGCTGCGTCTGGAGGTGCTTCAACGCCTCGTGGTCTGTAGTGACCAGCACCTTGCATCCTTCAACAGAGCAGCGCCAAACCTTCAAGGCATGTATAATCGCCAATGCCTCTCGCTTCGTGGTTGTATACTGAAATGAATCGGCTTACCAAATAAGCGATTAACAATTAATAAAGATCTTTATATCAGCAAGTAATCTTTATGGTATTTTCCGTTAACTGGTTAAACGGCAAAGGACAATACACTAGCAGTGAACATTACTCGTAAGTTTAATGCGAGTAAACTAGCATCCGTAATGCAAATCAGTAAACTCATACATAAGCAAGGTTAGAAGACAATGCGTATCAATGGCTTCTTGCCTTGGATTCAGATCTCTCTCAGTAAGCTGTACAAGAGAGTTGGCCTCGTTTCCGAATGCCGAACTCGAGAACAATGCCTAGCATATGTACACGGAATGAGTTTACTGTTCAACGATCAGTGCGATGGCACCGCCTACCCGGGAGCTAACCACGTTGGTAGGACCTCGGCTAACCAAATCCACCGCCATCTCCCATCATCCCGAATAGCCATCCATCATAGGGATGTCATCTGGCCATTCATCTAGCATATCGTACTTAGGTGTATGTCAAGGCAGTTCGCTGCTACCGAGTACGGAAGTCAGCTGGCTGTCAAAGAATGGGTCAGCAAGCTGACTTATATAAACTTCAGCCTGCTGCTTCCGACTGAGTCATTAAACTGATAAGTATGTAAAGTCCAGCAGACTGACTATTAACTAAAGTTCAGCAGGCTGAACTTAATTAACTATTATATTTAAATGAATATTATATCCACTAATATACTGATTCATTACAATCCCTCCAACTTAACTTGTTGTCGCCTCGACAACATTAAACTGCAGAAATTTTAAATAAGGGAACTGAACCTGACCAGCCTCCCTTACTGACTGCCTCTTCAGCCTGTCACCTTAAGGGGTTGTTCCTGGGGCTTCAGGATCAGGAGACGGAGATCTGGACCTAGATCTGGACAGCCCTCTAGGTCTGTCAGCTGGCCTTCTAAAGAACCCTGTTTGCTCTAAAGTTGGCCCTCGAGGAGAACGGAGGATGGTGGCCTGCTCTTCAACCACTTGGGTGTTGATTCCCACATAGACAGGCATTCCAGTAGGATGCTGAAATACATTGGCTAGAGGTACATGCCCCTGAGCGGAGGGGGAGGCTGGCATACCTCTGGCCCACCCGCGTGTCCCTCTTCTGGCACCCCTGTCCTCTGGGGATTTCTGCCTGTGTCTGCTGCCCAGTACAGTCAGATCAGCTTCTTCCCCTGCTTGGGCAGGTGGGCTGGGGGAGCGAGCGCGGGGTCCAGTTGTCGCCATAACGGGGATCACATTCCAAACACCTGATCGTGGTTCTTTAGGAAGCGCCCCTGCCTGTCCCTGGGTATCCTGAGTACCTGCTGCTGATGCTTCTCCTCTGCCTTGTTCTTCTTCCTCATCCTCCTCATCCTCCTCCTCGGAGAGAGTAGGGGTCTCGTCCACTAAGTCGTCCTGCTCCCTAGTAGACATGGAGTAGTCTACCGACCTCCCTTTCTTAGGGCGCGCTGGAGGTTGCTTGGCCTTCAGCCTACTGATATCTATCCGGCCTGCATTCTTTGCCCATTTGACAAAGGCATGCTTTCCCTTAGAGAAGTACTCTCTTCCCCTCCTCCTATGTTCCTTGGTCTCTGCATTCATATTGCTCAGGCATCCATTCAGCCTGGGGTCCCAAGGGGCAATGTGAGGTGGTAGGATGAGATAGCCGTCTAGGCCATAGTGGAAGTCATCCGGTTGGGCTCGGTCACACTCCTGCTTCTTATTTGTGACGGTCATCCACCTCCAGTCTGTTGGCTGCTGGTAGTACTGGGGTCCGTGCTCAGCCTTCCTCAGTTTACACGGGAACCAGTGGGGAGAGAATATCTGCTGTCCTGCTTCCCTGGCCAAGTACTCCCAGCTCCTTCTCTCAACTTCATTGTAAGCTGGCAGGAGTGTGAGGTAGAATACCGTATCCTTAAAGCTATCGGGCCGCATGCTCACCATCCGGATGAGTCTCTGATCTCCCACTATTCCCGGTATGGGGACCGGCTTGTTCTCTGAATCATCTGCGAGATACCGGGCCTGCTCTGCTGTATAGCCCACCATCTTAGCATAATCTTCGTAAAGGACCACGCCGGTGTGTGTCTCGATGTACTTGTCCAGTGCTGTAGCTCCTTCCTTCTGTAGCTGTGTTATCTGTTCCAGCCTGTTGATCTCCTGGGCTGCCAGCAATGCTTCCTTCAGGTTATCGAAGTTTTGGCCACCCACCACAGTATACCTGTAAGTGGCCAAGCTCTTCTGTCTGTCCGCTTCAATCTTTTTTCTTTTCTCCTCTTCTGCCGCTGCCGCTTCTTCTTGCTGTTTCTTCTGTCTCTCCTCCTCAGCCTTCCTGAGGTTTTCCGCTTCCTGATCCTTCTTCCTCTGTGCCTCTTCTGCCGCCTCTTGTTGTCTGCGGACCCTTTCCTATTCTCTCCTGGGAAGGGACGTCGCCGCCAGCTCCTTCTGGTATTGCTCCATTGTCCTCCTGGCTTCTTCCGCCTTGCGCTTTCTGTCCTTCTTTTGTGTGGTGGGCGCCATCCTGTGCATGTAACCAGGGCACAAGTTAGTAGGGTATGGACCTTTGTCATAGGGATTGCAGGAAGTATGTTAGTATTAGTATAGTGGATTCGATGCTGTTTACCTTACAGGATGATTGCTAGAAGTTGACGTAGTTGCGATGCGCTAAACATAAACGTATGATTTGTGTTTTAGGGTGAGTTAAGTGATGTAGTGTTGTGCGAGGCCCTTTTTCCTTCAGCTTAAGGTGCTTTATGTGGGCCGGGCTGGCCCCTCTGTCACTATGCTGACACTCAAAATTCACGTAACTGTTCTTTTATCGCTCTCGCTCACTAACTGTCATATATTTTCCCCTCCAACTTAAATGGAGACAGGACCGCGTGTCACCTTCCCGTGTCAACTGAAATGACAGTTATGGAGGGACTCCAGCGGCCCGAAGGTGGAACCGTGTCAACGCCCCTTTGGCATTGGTCAAGTGGTCCTTAAACTCCCAAGTGTCCCCAGAGGCATCGTAACCCTTCCATCGAATGAGGTATTTCATGACATATTTAGACGATCGACGGACCGAGCGAGCGTCTAAAATCTCATCGATCTCATATTCCTCGGGGTCGCCGTCCCGGACAGCGGGGACCGGTCCCGGTTGGACAGGTAACCGACCTGTGAACAGTGTATCACCTTTGATGTATGGTTCCAAGAAGGAGACATTAAAGACTGGGTGAGCCTTGTATTCAGCTGGCATGTTCAGTTTGTAAGCATTCTGACCGTCACGACGTATCACCGAATATGGACCGACCCAGACAGGGCCAAGCTTTTTCTTGACCACGCCAGGGAGGTACAGGTGCTGAGAATGCAGTTTGACTAAATCCCCCTTGGTAAATGTCAGTTCCCGACGGTGTTGATTAGCGTATTTTTGTTGGTTTTCTTGGGCCGTGTGCAAGTTTCGTTGGACTTCTGACAGGGTGTCAGCAAACTCCTGAGTTAACTGGAGGGAGACCGGGTTGTCAATCCCTTCAGGGTGAGTTAAAGATTCCCCTAGCACATCTAGAGGAGACTTAGGGACTCTACCCAGGCTGAGTTCAAAAGGAGTTTTGCCCGTTGACGCGTGCACCGCACTGTTGACCGCAAACTGAATTTGAGGCAACAGGTCATCCCAATTATCTTGTTTTTGGTTAATATATGCTCTCAGCACCTCCTGCAGAACTCGGTTAGTTCTTTCAGTCTGCCCATCAGTCTGAGGGTGGTTTGCTGTGCTGAGCAGCTGTTTGACTCCCATTAACCCCATTAAAGCTCTCCAGAACTTAGAGGTGAATTTTGAGTCTCTGTCTGAGATGATATTAGAAGGGAGCCCATGTTGGCATACTACATGGTTGTAAAACTGTCTCGCTGTTTCGAGTGCAGTCACTTTGACAGTTGTGGGGATAAAAATGACCATTTTTGTGAGTTTATCCACGACTACCATTACCGAATCATGCCCAATAGCAGTTCGTGGCAGTGTGATTACCCAGTCCATGGATATAGTTTCCCAGCGTCCAGCTGGGATGGGCAATGGTTGCAAGAGACCTCCGGGTGGTGTGTGCCGAGACTTATTTCTCTGACACTGGTCACAGGACTTGACATAATTTCAAGACTTTCCCGGGGTAACCCCTCCCAATGATAATGTTTTGCCAATTTGCCAACAGTTTTGGCCTGCCCCAGATGTCCACCCAGTAAACTGTCATGCGCTTGACTCAGTAAGAGAGACCTTATTTCCAAGTTATTAGGAATGAACAGCTTCAGCCTGCCTGTAGTGGTTTCCGTCACCCAGACCCCTCCCTTAAGCTTATACCCGAGTGCAGTAGCACGACACACATTAGTAGTGGGGCTGGGCTCAAATGTTGGGTCAGAAAGGTAGGCTTTCCTAAGTTGTTCAAGGAAGGACTTTTTCACCTTTAGTGAAGTGAGTGCACACAGGACTTTATCCACAGCATGCTGACTAGAGTTCTTTTCTTGCAAGTCAGGTCTTCTAGAGAGTGCATCAGCAGGATTCAACTTCCCTGGTTTGTAGTCGATCTGGACTTGGAACTGCTCCAGCATCTGGCTCCAGCGGTTCTCCCTCCTCGACAGCTTGGACTTCTTCTGAAAGTGGGTCAGAGCTAGATGATCCGTAATCACCTTAAAAGCTTTACCATGTAAGTATGCTCTCCACTGTTTGAGTACATGAATAATAGCTAGCAGCTCTTTATCATGCACTGAGTAATTAATCTTCGCTGGATTGAATTTCATAGACTCGTACAACACAGGATGCCACTCCTGCCGTACCTTACCATCCTTTGTGGTTTTGTCAGCAGGCTGTAACAAAATAGCACCCATGGCAAAGTCAGAGGCATCAGTAACCACCTGCACCGGTTTGCTGGGGTCATACACGGCTAGCACTGGGGCAGAACAAAGGGCATCTTTAAGGGTCTGGAAGGCAGCCTGCTGCTCTTCTCCCCACACATACCCAATGTCTTTCTTAGTAAGGTCAGTCAGTTTACTGGCCTTTGTGGAATAATTCTCAATAAATCTCCTATAGTAGTTAGCCAACCCGAGGAAGGATCTAACTTCAGAGACAGACTGTGGTACTGGCCAGTCCCTTATGGTCTGGACTTTCTTAGGATCCACACAAATGCCTTCTTTACTGACAACGTGGCCTAAGAATTCAATACTTTCCTTAAAGAAATCACACTTGCTCATTTTAGCATATAAGTGATTTTTCCGCAGAGTGTCCAGGACTTTCTTTAAGTGTTCAGTGTGCTGAGCTTCATCTTTTGAGAAAACTAAAATATCATCCAGGAAAACTTGCACAAACTTATCCAAATAAGGTTTGAAAATGTCATTCATGGCACCCATGAAGGTCGCAGGAGCATTAGTCAGTCCAAATGGCATCACGTTGAATTCATAGTGTCCATAACGTGTGCGGAAGGCAGTCTTGTGTTCATCCCCCTCAGCAATTCTGATTTGATGATAACCACTCTTGAGATCTATCTTACTGAACACCTTAGCACCAGACAGGGTATCAAGCAAGTCCTCGATTCTGGGTAAAGCATACTTGTTCTTTACTGTAACTCTGTTCAGGGCTTTGTAATCCACACACATCCGCATACTGCCATCCTTTTTCTTAACAAATAGGATGGGTGCGCCGTACGGTGATTTACTGGGAGAAATGTAACCATTTTCCTCCAGCTCTGCAATCTGTGTTTTCAACTCCTCACTCTCCAAATAAGACAAGCCATACGTGCGTTGCCAGGGTGGCTGGCTACCAGGTAATAAATCAATCCTATGATCTACTTCCCGCTTAGGGGGTAGTCCTGGAGGCATATTAAACACATCCGTGTACTGAGCAACAATGTTTGCAGCAGTAGGGTGCTCCGGAGGGTGTACCTTTTTCTCAACCACTTCTTCAGGTTGAGGAGGTACCTCTCTTAGCAGCAGACAGAACATTCTGTCTTCCTTCTGGTTCCAGCTTTTGACGAACTCCATTGCATTCAGCAACTTGCATCCTTCTGGAAGCCTCTTCTTTTCCTTCATTTGCCATCCACACAGGACAAGAGGAAGAGCACTGGTGGGTGCCAAGTCAGTCTGCCCATCACTGGCTCCTCTCACTTTAACTGTACCTCTGCTCCAACACACTTCAGCTTGATGTCTATTAAGCCAGGACCTGCCTAGCACGAGATCATAAAAGCCAGTGTTGAGTACCTCAAATGTAAGCGTTTCAGTTAGAACTGCAATGCCAGAACCTAACTGGACCTCAATAGGCTTGGTTATAACTCCTCCCGGGATACTTGAGGCATCTCCAAGGAATATTTTTCTATTCCCTTGGGTGACAGTAGGCAGCCTTAGCCGCTTAACTAAGTCCTTGTGGATAAAAGTATGTGACGCCCCTCCGTCAACAAATGCCCTCACCTTCCTACCTGCAATCATGCAATGCAGTAGGATAGGGGGGACTGTCTTGTCTTGACTTTCACATTGTTCTCCTTACGTAGCAAAGAAATGTTGGACATCAGGTGGAACAAGAGCATCCAGAGTGTGCACTCTCTGGACGTCTATATTGCTGATGGTCTCCTTTATCTGGTTGTCAGGCATGCATAGTGAATCCAGTTCAGCAGGACCCATAATACCTGCTACAAGGGCAGCTAGTGACGACTCACTATCTCTAGCATCCTCACAGTCAATAGACTGGATAACTGACTGTTGTTGTCTTTTAAAGGCTGGTCTTTTCTCTCGACCTTTGGC
This sequence comes from Mesotaenium endlicherianum, assembly GCA_009602735.1. NCBI lineage: Eukaryota > Viridiplantae > Streptophyta > Zygnematophyceae > Zygnematales > Mesotaeniaceae > Mesotaenium > Mesotaenium endlicherianum. Next base: position 52,899 of record WELA01007148.1, read on the forward strand.
AGGTGCTTCACTGGACACTGTTCTCGGTAGTGGCCTTTCTGCTGACAAGCGTAGCAAGTGGATTTTGCTGAGGCTGGTCTCGGCTTTATCCTACCACCACCCCTTCCATAGCCACCACGAGAGGAACCACCTCTACCTCTAGACTGAATAGCGTTGTACTCATACTCATATTCATCACCCTGATTATCCTCAGCCTGGTCTCCTTCAATTGCATTGTAGGAACCGTGGGGCTCTTTGACGACCTTAGACACCAAAGCGTTACTCTGGCGCTTGTGATTGAGTTGCTGCTGATCCCAGGCGTCAGCATCCTGGATCAAGTCAGCCAGTTTCTCATACTTTTTCTCAGCAAAATGACCAGAGACCTCGGATTTCAAGCCATACCTGAAGTATGCTATCCTATACCGTTCTGGCAAATCAGGCTGCTTCATCATGTTCTCTTGGAACTTTTGAGCAAACTCAGCAACCGAAGTGGTCTGCTTCAGTGTCAGGGAGATCATCGCATATATAGCTTTCTCCTGCTGGTTGATGACGTCAAACTTCTCATGCAACTTCTCGACAAACTCTACCCACGTAGGGTCACCGAGTTGCCGAGCCTTACGCTCTTCCTTCCAGTAAAGCCACCAGTCTGCGGCACTGCCTTTCAGTAGCGCACCGGTGTGCCTGACCTTCTCGTAATCTTGCAGTTCTGGGTAGTTCTCCAGCCACTGCTCAACATCCGCGAGAAACTTGATCAGGTAATATTTTCTGTTTCCCTCAGGATCATAGTCCTGGGGAGGTTTCGGCTTGGGCTTACTAGGCCCTCGGCCACCACCACTAGTGGTGTGAGACCCCAGTTGGTCTCTGTCCCGCAGTAGGGACATTATGATTCTTTTGTCCTCCTGCTGGGACTGATACATGGTCGCCATTTGCGACTGCATCTGAACGAACAATGCTCCCAAGTCTACACTCTGGGGTGGTAGTCTAGCAAATGCAGCAGCAGCATTGGCATCTACTCGCTGAGTAGTGTCCTCAACAGTCCCTCTCGCTCCTGCAGCAGCAATTCCTGCCGCATTCAGCCGGTCACGTATTTGACCTAGGGGTACATTGAGTTGTACAACAGGAGGTGGGTTCAGAACATTGGCCCTTGATGCCATGAGTTCCTCGACAGTGCGCTCGTCAGCTGGCTGTCTTTCCCTCCTTTCTGTATCTTCAGCGGCCTTCGCTACTTGTTCAGCTTCTAGCCTGGCTCTCTCCTCCGCAGCTTGCTGTGCTGCGACTGCGGCAATAGCAGCTGCCTCATCTGCAGCCTCCCTAGCTGCAGTATCTGCTACTGCTTCAGAACAGGTACGGGTTCCCGCAACATGGCTTTCCGCCTGGTTTTTGACATTCTCGTTATCCTGGTTCTCCATGTCTCGGGAGTTGCTAGTTTGAGACCTTGTCCTTACCATACAAAGAAGACTGTGATAACTGCTCCGATACCACTGAAATGAATCGGCTTACCAAATAAGCGATTAACAATTAATACAGATGCGTATATCAGCAATTAATCTTTCTGGTATTTTTCGTTAACTGGTTAAACGGCAAAGGACAATACACTAGCAGTGAACATTACTCGTAAGTTTAATGCGAGTAAACTAGCATCCGTAATGCAAATCAGTAAACTCATACATAAGCAAGGTTAGAAGACAATGCGTATCAATGGCTTCTCGCCTTGGATTCAGATCTCTCTCAGTAAGCTGTACAAGAGAGTTGGCCTCGTTTCCGAATGCCGAACTCGAGAGCAATGCCTAGCATATGTACATGGAATGAGTTTACTGTTCAACGGTCAGTGCGATGGCACCGCCTACCCGAGAGTTAACCACGTTGGTAGGACCTCGGCTAACCATATCCACCGCCATCTCCCATCATCCCGAATAGCCATCCATCATAGGGATGTCATCTGGCCATTCATCTAGCATATCGTACTTAGGTGTATGTCAAGGCAGTTCGCTGCTACCGAGTACGGAAGTCAGCTGGCTGTCAAAGAATGGGTCAGCAAGCTGACTTATATAAACTTCAGCCTGCTGCTTTCGGCTGAGTCATTAAACTGATAAGTATGTAAAGTCCAGCAGACTGACTATTAACTAAAGTTCAGCAGGCTGAACTTAATTAACTATTATATTTAAATGAATATTATATCTACTAATATACTGATTCATTACATATACTTTTGCTTGGCTGGATTAAGCTCCCTTGACTCGTAAGCAATGGGCTACGGTCCCTTGCCTTAGTCTTGGAGCAGGATTGCTCCTATTGCATAAGAAGATGCATCGGTGATGACTTGGAAGGGCCAATCTGGGTTTGGACTTGGAAGTGTGAGCACCGGGGATGTGGTCAATCTTCGCTTTAACTCTTGAAATGCCTCTTTCCTCTTTTTTGGTCTATGTATATAGCCTGTCCTTCTTGAGTAGATCTGTCAGGGGGGCTGCTATGTGCGAGAAGCTCTGGATGAATGTCCTGTACCAATTGGCAAATCCCAAGAATGATTGGAGATCCTTCTTGGTAGTGGGGGTTGGCCACTCCTCCACCACCGTGGTCTTCTTGGGTTCCATCTTGATGCCATCAGCAAGCACGTGGAGACCTAGGAACTCCACTTCTTGTTTGGCAAACTCGCACTTTGACTCCTTTGCAAATAGCTTGTTTTGCTTCAATACTTCGAGGACTTCTTTCAAGTGTCTCGCATGCTCTTCAAGGGTCTTGCTGTAGATAAGGATGTCATCGATGAATACCACCACAAATCTGTCCAACATGGGCTGAAATATGGTGTTCATCATAGTCATGAAAGTTGCTGGCGCGTTGGTGAGTCCAAATGGNAGTTGCTGGCGCGTTGCTGAGTCCAAATGGTAGGACCATGAACTCAAAATGTCCATATCTTGTCTTGAACGCCGTTTTCTCTATGTCAGGTTCAGCGATGCGAATCTGGTGGTAGCCGCTCCGTAAGTCAATCTTCGTGAAGTACTTGGCTCCAACCAGCCGGTCCATGAGCTCATCCATGCGCGGCAGCGGGTATCGATTCTTGATGGTGATCTTGTTGAGGGCGCGATAGTCCACACACATCCTCAAGGTACCATCTTTCTTCTTGACAAATAGCACCGGGGCTCCAAATGGCGACTTGCTAGGTCAAATGAAGCCATGCTCCAATAGCTCCTTGATTTGCTTCTTGACTTTGTCTAGCTCCGTGTATGACATCTTGTACGTAGGCCGAGAGGTGGGCTTGCTTCCGGGTTCCAACTCTATCTTGTGGCCTACAAATCTCTTAGGGGGTAGGCCCTTGGGCAATTTTGGGGAGAATACTTCTTTGTAGTCTTCCAAGACTTCTTGTATCTCATGGGAATGAGGCTGCCTTCTTGGCACTCTTGGGCAACCATGGCAGCCATAGCTTCTCTTGACGCTTGCACGGCTGCTTCATAGGTGGCCAAGCCCACTTGGTTGTGGGCGGTCATTAGGAAGGCTACCCACTCATTTGCGGAAACTCCTCGTGGTGGGGTCAGCTTTGCTATAGCGGCTGCTACGGGATTTGACGGTGCTCCTCCTTGTGGTGCTTCTTGTTGTTGCAAGTTTTCTTGAGTGGGCTCTCCCATCGGCGCTGGAGGAGGGTGCAATGAATCAGTATATTGGTAGATAAAATATTCATTAAAATCTAAGAGTTAACTAAGTTCAGCCTGCTGAACTTTAGTTAACAATCAGTCTGCTGACTTTGTAAATTTATCAGTTTAACGACTCAGCTAGGAGCAGGAGGCTGAAGTCAACGTAGGTTAGCTTGCTGACACATTCTTTGACAGCCAGCTGACTTTCGTACTCGGTAGAAGCGAACAGCCTTGATATGCATTCATGTGTGATATGCTAGATGTATGGCCAGATGACATCCTTAGGATGGATGGCGATTCGGGATGATGGGAGATGGCGGTGAATTTGGTTAACCGAAGTCCTACCAACGTGGTTAACTTTCGGGTAGGCGGTGCCATCGCACTTGCCGTTGAGCAGTAAACTCATTCCATGTATATGTATATGTATTCGGAAATGAGGCCAACTCTCTTGAACTACTTACTGAGAGATATCTGAATCCAAGGCGAGAAGCCATTGATACGCACTGTCTTCCAGCGTTGCTTATGTATGAGATTACTGATTGCATTGTTGATGCTCGTTTGCGTACATTTGACTTGCAAGTATTGTCCACCGCTAATACGGTTGTCTTTTGCTATTTAATCACTTAGTAGAAAATACAATGAAGATTACTCGCTGATATAAAGATCTTTGTTCTCAAGTGTGAATAGGTACTCTAGTGACTTGGTTCATGTCCTTTAAACCTTCCAAGGCAATTTCGAAGTTAGAGGAAGGACCTAGAAGAACTCGATGTGGCAAAAGTCAAATGTGCCATTTTTAGGTCAAAAGGACATGTGTACATTATTCTAGAAAGAGGTGGCAAGTTTTGGGATGTGTTGGGTGCCAACACATCAACATGCACCTTCCTAGAAATTACTCATGTAGCGAGTATATAAACAAGAGCTAGAATATAGAAAGACATTTCGGAATCACTCATGTACTTGCTAAATTCCAGAAATATATCAACTATCAAGAAGCCATCTCTCTCTCAAGAAGCTACCACTTGTGTTCAAAGATCCTTCTCTTGAAATAGACAAAGTATTATATTTCACTAAGTACTTTATCTATCTGTTTCACTACAGTGGTATCGGAGCTAGGCACTTTGGTAGCACAAGAAGATGGCCAATCCTCAAGACCAACAGCAAGCTTTCAAAGAAAGTCCTTCCTCTCCAAGAGACCCTCCTCCAGCGCCGATGGGAGAGCCCACTCAAGAAAACTTGCAACAACGAGAAGCACCACAAGGAGGAGCACTGTCAAATCCCGTGGCAGCCGCTATAGCAAAGTTGACCCCACCACAAGGAGTTCCCGCAAATGAGTGGGCAGCCTTCCTAATGACCGTCCACAACCAAGTGGGCCTGGCCATCTATGAAGCAACCGTGAAAGCGTCAAGAGAAGCTATGGCTGCCATGGTTGCCCCTATTGCGAGCAATGCTCAAAATCCAGCCCCGGCTCAAGCGCCTCCACAAGAGCCAACGAGAGCAAGGAAACTCATCAAGCCCGGCAGACTTGACACTTTCAACCCCGAGAAGGGTGCCAACTTGAATTTATGGCTCTACCAAGTGGAGACATACCTCGCATTCCTTGAAGTACACGAGAAGGACTATGTTCCATGTGCCGTTACCTTACTTAGAGGAGCAGCAACATCATGGTGGCGTAACTATCAAACGGCTATATATCAAGCTATGACGCAACCCATGCTCGGCCAAGAGCCCCCACCATCATATGCAAGATGGGCAGATTTTTGTGAGGCCCTCAAGAAGCAATTCATGCCCATCAATGAGGAGAAGATTGCCCGAGGAAAGCTCCACCATCTCAAGCAAACGACGTCCGTTCAGGAGTATATATCCAGATTTCACGCCCTCACTCTTGAGATCCCCAACATGTCTCTCAAGGAGAAGATTGACCGCTACATCTTTGGCCTCAAACCCAAGGTGGCAAAGGACGTGGAATTACGCGACTTGACGGACTTCTCAAAGATCATTGAAGTGGCCCAAAAGGTGGATACCTTGGATTTCAAGCACTCCGTGCCTTCATCTTCACGGGTACCGACGACGCGGGTGTACGCAGCCCCTTCCACATCCGAATCTGGACCCACACCCATGGAAATTGGAGTTATTAAAAGGGACCCCGCGGCTGCCCGGAAGAGTGGAAGACCCTCCAATGACACTTATGATGCAAGAAACCAGCAAGGAGTGAAAGCAAGACTCTCCCNCCGTGCAAACTGAAAAAGAAGCTATGGCTGCCATGGTTGCCCCTATTGCAAGCAATGCTCAAAATCCAGCCCCGGCTCAAGCGCCTCCACAAGAGCCAACGAGAGCAAGGAAACTCATCAAGCCCGGCAAACCCGACACTTTCAACCCCGGGAAAGGTGCCAACCTGAATTTATGGCTCTACCAAGTGGAGACGTACCTCGCGTTCCTTGAAGTACCCGAGGAGGACTACGTTCCCTTTGCCGTTACCTTACTTAGAGGAGCAGCAACATCATGGTGGCGTAACTATCAAGCGGCTATATATCAAGCTATGGCGCACCCCATGCTCGGCCAAGAGCCCCCACCATCATATGCAAGATGGGCAGATTTTCGTGAGGCCCTCAAGAAGCAATTCATGCCCATCAATGCGGAGAAGATTGCCCGAGGAAAGCTCCACCATCTCAAGCAAACGACGTCCGTTCAAGAGTATACATCCAGATTTCACGCCCTCACTCTTGAGATCCCCAACATGTCTCTCGAGGAGAAGATTGACCGCTACATCTTTGGCCTCAAGCCCAAGGTGGCAAAGGACGTGGAATTACGCGACTTGACGGACTTCTCAAAGATCATTGAAGTGGCCCAAAAGGTGGATACCTTGGATTTCAAGCACTCCGTGCCTTCATCTTCACGGGTACCGGCGACGCGGGTGTACGCAGCCCCTTCCACATCCGAATCTGGACCCACACCCATGGAAATTGGAGTTATTAAAAGGGACCCCGCGGCTGCCCGGAAGAGTGGAAGACCCTCCAATGACACTTATGATGCAAGAAATCAGCAAGGAGTGAAAGCAAGACTCTCCCCAACTGAAAAAGAAGCTATGGCTGCCATGGTTGCCCCTATTGCAAGCAATGCTCAAAATCCAGCCCCGGCTCAAGCGCCTCCACAAGAGCCAACGAGAGCAAGGAAACTCATCAAGCCCGGCAAACCCGACACTTTCAACTGCGAGAAAGGAGCCAACCTAATCTTATGGCTCGACCACGTGGAGACGTACCTCGCATTCTTTGAAGTACCCGAGGAGGATTACGTTCCCTTTGCCGTTACCTTACTTAGAGGATCAGCAACTACAAAGAAGTATCCTCCCCGAAATTGCCCAAGGGCCTACCCCACAAAAGATTCGTGGACCACAAGATAGAGTTGGAGCCCGGAAGCAAGCCCATCTCTCAGCCTACGTTCAAAATGTCATACACGGAGCTAGACGAAGTCAAGAAGCAAAGCAAGGAGCTACTGGAGCATGGCTTCATTTGACCTAGCAAGTCGCCATTTGGAGCCCCGGTGCTATTTGTCAAGAAGAAAGATGGTACCTTGAGGATGTGTGTGGACTATCGCGCCCTCAACAAGATCACCATCAAGAATCGATACCCGCTGCCGCGCATGGATGAGCTCATGGACCGGCTGGTTGGAGCCAAGTACTTCACGAAGATTGACTTACGGAGCGGCTACCACCAGATTCGCATCGCAGAACCGGACATAGAGAAGACGGCATTCAGAACAAGATATGGACATTTTGAGTTCATGGTCTTGCCATTTGGACTCACCAGCGCGCCAGCAACTTTCATGACTGTGACGAACACCATATTTCAGCCCATGTTGGACAGATTTGTGGTGGTATTCATCAATGACATCCTTATCTACAGCAAGACCCTTGAAGAGCATGCGAGACACTTGGAAGAAGTCCTCGAAGTATTGAAGCAAAACAAGCTATTTGCGAAGGAGTCAAAGTGCGAGTTTGCCAAACAAGAAGTGGAGTTCCTAGGTCTCCACGTGACTGCTGATGGCATCAAGATGGACCCCAAGAAGACCACGGTGGTGGAGGAGTGGCCAACCTCCACGACCAAGAAAGAACTTCAACCATTCTTGGGATATGCCAATTGGTACATGGGATTCATCCAGAGCTTCTCGCACATAGCAGCCCCTCTCACGGATCTACTGAAGAAAGACAAGCCATATGTTTGGACCGAGAAAGAGGAGGAAGCATCCCAACAACTGAAACAAAGATTGACGACATCCCCGGTGCTCACACTCCCAAGTCCAAACCCAGATTGGCCCTTTCACGTCATCACCGATGCATCTATCTATGCAATTGGAGCAATCCTGCTTCAAGACCAAGGCAAAGGACTGCAGCCCATTGCCTATGAGTCAAGGAAGCTAAATCCAGCCGAGCAAAATTATACAACCACGGAGCGAGAGGCATTGGCGATTGTACATGCCTTGAAGGTTTGGCGCTGCTACGTTGAAGGACGCAAGGTACTGGTCACCACAGACCACGAGGCGTTAAAGCACCTCCAGACGCAGCCGTATCTCTCAAGGAGACAAGCAAGATGGAGCGGATACTTGCAACAATACAACATCACAATTCAGTACCAGCCCTGCAAGACCAACCCGGCTGACTCGCTCTCTAGACTGCAATTAAACGCGATGATTGCATCGCTGAAGACAGATCTGGAAGCTCGATTTTCAGCCGCCTATGAAAGAGACCCTTACTACAAGAACGGAGAAGCAACCTTGGACCCATACAAGAAGCAAGAAGGCAAACATTGGGTGAGGCAAGACACGGGCCAGAGATGTGTTCCTAATGACTTAGACCTCCGGCTCTTGCTTCTACGAGAAGCACACGACAACCCTCTTGGAGGACACTACGGAATCCTAAGGACCACGGGCGTTCTAGCCAGGACTTACTGCTGGCCAGGCATGTCTAAGCAAGTCAAGGAGTACTGCAGGAGCTGTGACACATGCCAAAGAGTCAAGCCATCATCACAGAGGTCGGGAGGACTCCTCTAACCACTACCAATCCCCGAAAGACAATGGACGGACATCTCAATGGACCTTATCGTGGACCTGCCCGTGACACCTCGAGGCCATAATGCAATACTCACGGCGGTGGACAGACTTATGAAGATGGCTCATTTTATTCCCACGACGACTAAGGCTACAGCACCACAACTTGCAAGACTCATCTTTGACAACATCTTCCGACTCCATGGACTACCATCAAGAATTGAGTCAGATAGAGATCCAAGATTCACAAGCCATTTTTGGAAAAATCTCTTCAAGAACTTGGGTACATCGGTGGATATGTCCGCTGCCTACCACCCGCAATCAGATGGGCAAACCGAGCGTATGAATTGTACCCTAAAGACCTCTCTAAAGGCCTACGTGTCTACTCTGGAGCAAGATTGGGACATGTACTTGACCCCCCTGGAGTTTGCCTACAACAACACGACGCAAGCCTCTACCCAAGAGTCCCCATTCTTCCTCAACTATGGCTTCCATCCAACCACGCCGCTGAGCTTCACGGCTGGCTATGATGAAGTACCTGCAGCAACAAATTTTATGGAGACATTAGAAGCGGCCCTTACAGCAGCGAAGAAAGCTCTACAACAGGCGCAAGATCCTGGCGCAAGAGTCTCAAACAGGTCCATAAGAGAAATTACGTACAGAGTGGGTGACAACGTGTTACTATCATCCAAGAATATTTCTCTAAACAATAGGCCTGCCGGCAACAAATTCTCTCCCAAGTATTTGGGACTCTTCGAGATTATCCAGCAACTCAACCTCGTTGCTTTCAAGCTAGAACTTCCCCAGACTATGCACATCGACCCCGTATTCCACGCTTCCCTCTTCAAGCCGTATGTGCAACCCGACAACAAGTTCCCAGGACGTGTGACAACCCCACCAGCCCCAACAATAGTGGATGATCATTTGGAGTACGAAGTGGAAGACATAGTGGCTATGAGAAATTTCAGGAGACAGCAGCAATACTTGATCAAGTGGAAAGGATATCCAGATTCGGAGAATAGTTGGGTGGCGGCGCACTACCTTGACAAAGTTCAGAGAAAGTTGAAGCGCTTCCATGCCGCCAACCCCCATCTTGGACCAGCCCCAAGTCTCTCTACTAGAAGCCCGAAGACTTCAGGGAGGCAGCCTGCCACCATCAAGAAGCAGCAAAAGACCCCTTGGAGGCAGCCTGCAAGAACAAGAAAGAGGAAAAATTGACATTAGACACTCTTCTCTTCTCGCAGTTTCTGGACAGAAAACTAAAATTGCTACTGGTGATAAGTCTCTGCATAATAAATTCTGAAAATGTACCTGGCTGTAGTTTATGAGTAGCCGGTCATTTAGAGTCCAAGTTTGCTCAATTTGGAGCACTGGTGAGAGAGACATCATGCTCTAAGTAGAAGGGGGTCAGGCTGCTGGCATTGTTAGGGCAGAATATGCCTTCTGACATTGTGCCCTCCCCTGAACTTGGAATGCTCTGTAACTCAAGACTTTGGGAGAACACCTTACAGCGCCTATTTTAAGACTTAGTTTGCAGAGTTTGGAGAAGTATAGAAGGACTTATGATTTTCAGAAGTTTCTGCACAGATTTGGAGAAGTGCCTACTCTCTCAGCTCTTTACAACACTCCAGAAATTAGAATGCTTCAGATTTAGTGACCCCGTAGAGTTGTTCGACGCGGTCTGTCTGGCACTCAAATTTTTAGATTTGGAGCAGTTTTGTGGATGCTATGAGGTTTTGAATTTGTGGCAGATTCTGGGCCAACTTGTACAATTTTCTTTATCATCAAGGAGTAGGCTAGCCAATAAGGTCACACCACCTACGACCTTGCCTAGTCTACCTTACATGTGTAGCACCTGACTTAGCGCCTTGGACTAATCCTCTTCACATGTGTGGCATCTGACTTGAAGCTGTTGACTAGTCTGCTTCACATTTGTAAGACCTAACCTGACGCGCCGAGACGTCGCTTTTTCTGTTGGGAGGGTGATGCAGTAATTTAAGTTATAAAAGATTAGTTTGCATATATTATAATGTTTTCAAATATATTTGGAGTAGTATTGTGTGGATTCAAGTGTGAATAGATACTCTAGTGACTTGGTTCATGTCCTTCAAACCTTCTAAGGCATTTTCGAAGTTAGAGGAAGGACCTAGAAGAACTCCATGTGGCAAAAGTCAAATGTGCCATCTTTAGGTCAAAAGGACATGTGTACATTATTCTAGAAAGAGGTGGCAATTTTTGGGATGTGTTGGGTGCCAACACATCAACATACACCTTCCTAGAAATTACTTATTTAACAAGTATATAAACAAGAGCTAGAACATAGAAAGACATTCCGGAATCGCTCTTGTACTTGCCAAATTCCAGAAATATATCAACTATCAAGAAGCCATCTCTCTTTCAAGAAGCTACCACTTGTGTTCAAAGATCCTTGTCTTGAAATAGATAGAGTATTATATTTCACTAAGTACTTTATCTATCTGTTTCACTACAATGCCTTAGAAGGTTCAAAGGACATGAACCAAGTCACTAGAGTATCTATTCGCACTTGACTCCACACAATACTATTCCAAATGTATTCAAAAGCATTAAAATATATGTAAACTAATATATTATAACTCAAATCACTACAAGTGTAGCTTCTTGAAAGAGAGATGGTTTTTTGAAAGTTGATATATTTCTGGAATTTGGCAAGTACAAGAGTGATTCTCGAATGCCTTTCTATGCTCTAGCTCTTGTTTATATACTTGCTATGTAAGTAATTTCTAGGAAGATGCATGTTGATATGTTGGCACCCAACACTTTCCGAAACTTGCCACCTCTTTCTAGAATTATGTACACATGTCCTTTTGACCTAAAAATGGCATATTTGACTTTTGCCACATGGAGTTCTTCTAGGTCCTTCCTCCAACTTCGAAAATGCCTTAGAAGGTTTGAAGGACATGAACCAAGTCACTAGAGTATCTATTCACGCTTGACTCCACACATTACTACTCCAAATATATTCAAAAGGATTAAAATATATGCAAACTAATATAATATAACTCAAATACTACTCCAAAAATGTTCAAAAGCATTTAAGTAAAAAATTGCCAATACATTCTAGCTCATATCACTACAAGAGATGACTCTTTCCGAAAGAGCGCGAGAGGCTTGTGGTGGTTGCGAATGTAAACAACCACTTGCTTACCTCTGTCCATCAAGTCTTTGATCCAAGCTTCCTTGGCCATATCTTCTAAAAGAAGATCCACATTGTGAGCAGTGCAGGCAGTCCATGTAATGTGTGGGTACTCCACCTCAATGAGTATGCTTGCAGCATATGGTAACGAGCAATAGGAGCTCTTAGCATTATAGATTGGAAAATTACAATCATGACATACAAAATATAACAATATTGTAAATGCTAAATTGCAAAAATATTACTATGAACATCATGCACAAGAATTGTTGAACACTTATGCAGTGACCCAATAAGCACAATTTTGCATGGTTGGCAAGCTGCAATTGCCATACATCAACCTTTAGTTGGCATCTCATAATATAGAGCAGCCAATAGGTCCAAATTTAGAGTAGGTGCCAGCCAACAACTCAGAATATGGAGCTGCCAGTAGCTCGAAGTCCACCAGCAGCCAACAGGTGAAAATACATAACATCCAACAAGTGAAAATATAGAGCAGCTGATAGCTAGCAGCTAAATGTAGAGTAGCCAGCTGCTCAAAAGTACACCAACAACCACTAGGTAAAAATATATAACACTCAACAATAGAGCAGCTGACAACCAGCAGCTAAATATAGATAAGCCAGCAGCTCAAAGTACACCAGCAACCAGCAGGTAGAAATATAAGACACCCAGCAAGTGAAAATGTGGAGCAGCTGCTAGCCAGCAGTGTAAGGTCATAGGGTTGTAGTGTGCATTTTTGTGATTATTTTGATATAAAACTCGTCGGATTTGGTTAAGTATTGAGAAAGTTATGAATTTCTTAAGTATAATTAGTTTTAAGGTTGGTCAACGACTGTCCTTAATTCGCGGTGAGCGCGGTCGTCGGATTGACCGACAGCGTCGAGCAATCTGGGCCGTTAGAGTGAATTCAAACCTTCACGTAATTTTGGCTAATGCAGAGTGCCGACCAGGTCGACTGACCTAGAAGTTTCGGATTAGCCTAGCACGCTAAGTTAGTATATTTTAGATATTTTGATGCATGCATGTGGACGTCAAACCGGCCCGACATGTCAGATTAGGCTGATCTGGCCTACTCACGAATATTTTGGAACGGACGATTTGACAAACACTTAGCGGCCCTCCCTCTTAGGAGCGAGCGATCGTCATAGAAAACTATAAATAGGCATAACTTCTTCGTTTCTTATCAGTTTTCACTTTTGTAAATTTCTATGGGTTTGTAATGACGAGGCCTTGTATCCTGTTTTATTTGTGAGCACTTTCTTGCTACTCAAAATGGTAAGTAATTTCCCTAGACTTTCTTAGTGATATGCCGTTGCACTTTAGAGTATGATTGCAATTAGTTTTGTTCCTCGTGAGTGAGTATGCTTCCACTAGGGCACTCTTCCCCTTTCAAGCAGCTCTATACATAGAGTAGCTAACACCAACCATTAAGACCATACAAATAGCAGTATAAATAACTGCAGCAGTGTGAAATTATGAATCCATGATCAAGAAGCATACTAACATGCACAACAAATTTTCTTTTGTAAAAGTACTATACTTGCAACTTTGCAGACAGCTGTAAAGTCAGTGCAAATCTGCACCAAGCTAGTCAACTACGTCGCGAAACAAGGAAGCAAGATAGGCAGCACTCTTGGTCATATTCTCAGTGTTGACGGGCTTCAGGAAGACCTTGCCCTCAAAAGAAGCAGCCACGAAGTTGATGAGGGGTCTCTTTGTGTGGTCAATCCACCCATCTGACGTGACCGTGACTTGTTGACTCCAGTCCTCTCAATGAAATGCGCCACTTGCTCATCTGTAATAGCAGCTTCTTTATCCAGCAAAACAGTTCTCAAGCGGTCAACCTTAGGAGGAATGTACCCAAGACCAGCCTTCACGACAGCTCTAAATGCTTATGAATAAGACAAGCTGTTGGCAACATTGAACGCCAATGCATTGTCATAAAAAACCTCGCTATGGCTATGTCTGCAAATTCTTTGTTGGTAATATTGAACGCAGCTTCCAAAGTAGTCTGACTCCCACTTTGACTCAACATACCTGAAGCAATGCAATGCTTTTCAACTAAGACACCAGCCATGGCAGCTTTGTGACGCAACTCCCTAGTGCAACGCAACTCATCTGCATTCTTGTCCTTCAGAATCTTTTTCAAATCATCTTTGTGCACTACCTTCGCATATTGTTCGGCAACATCTGGACCTACCTTAGGACATGTAGCTATGCCCCGCCCCCTAATTTGAGCCAAGTGGAGGCGGATCATAGAACACGCTCTCGACGTCTCCATTTCACAAAACTTGCACCTCACCTTGCCATGCTTGGAATCCTGAGATTTAAGTATGAAAATAACATACTGCCATTCAGAGCGTTCCATACTAGATAACAGGGATCCAAATCGCGGTTGTTTCCCTGCCAAAAAATAGACAGCACAAGCACTAAGCAAATGTAATGAGCAAAAGCACCCAGCAACCAGAAAAAATCCTGGCAAAGGAGCATAAACAGGAAGCAGGTTAGCAACAAATAGTAATGAAAGAAAATTGCATGCAGCAAGCAGAATAGAACATAAATGAAATGCACACAGCAACAGCCAGCAATCAATATAAATACTTGCAAACGAGCATGAACAGGAAGTAGGCTAGCATGCTATAGCAATGACAGGGAACTGACTGCAAGCAGAAAACTAAAAAGAAGCACAAAACACACAAGGGCACGCACAAGAAAAAGCACACATAACGAGGCACCCGCAAAACAGCTGTAAACATAGCACGAGGAGTATAAAAAGCATAACAAGACAAAGTGCAAATGAAAGAAAACCAACTGGCAGACATCATACCAAAATGGCAAAAAGAGACCATTGCCACCAGAGATTAAATGGCTCAATAGCGGCCAGCACAAGCACAAAAGACATGCACACAGCAGCAGCCAACAATGTATGAAAATACTTCCAAAATTGGGCTCACAGACATGTAACAGCAAGGAGCAAACATTAATGAATACAGACAAGAAAAGGGTGCATAGCAGCAGGAGCTGGCAAAATACACAACAAGAGCAAAATAACACATAAGTTACACTACACAATAATTCAGTGAATAGCAAGCAACAGACGTACAGATTGAATGCACACAGCAGCCAGCATGAACCACAAATACATGCATTAGAAAAGCCAGCAGGCAACCCAATGACAAAAGTCAGCGCCAGAAAGCAATTCTAATTTGTATCACAACATACAAGCATACAGGATCTGGACTTGTAATGTTTGTCGCACTCACGTTTCTTGTGAGAAATGCTGTACCTTTCACACGAGCCTTCCTCCACCTCCACCAGTGAGTCTTCGTCGTCTTGTGAGTCCATAAGAAGGGAGTCCTCACGCTTGCCCATCTTCACTTGTACCCTAACTACAAATGCTCTTAAAAATTGAGCAGCATTACAAGAATGGAGACTGGAAGTTTGAAGAGAAATCCAAGTAACAGCGAAGAAAGACAATGTGATGACTCGTGAAAAGATTGGTGGGCTATGGTGTGTCGAATAATCGAATCTCAATTTGGTGCGTTAGTGGGAAAGATGATCGACGTTGGTGGTCGCGGAGGGATAAGAATGTTTGATAGCTGTACTAGTCAAAACTGAAATGTTACCCCATCACCCACTTCCCGCGTAATCAACGATGACTGGACGCGTTATCGTTATTTGTTTGGTCAATTTGTCAGAGTCCACAATTTGTTTACTTCACACACGCGCGATCGATTTTTATGTTGGTTTTTACGCCAACACACGTATTTAGGACGTAATACGGCAACAAGCGCCCTAGTACGTGTGTACGTTTGTTTCTTATGTATATGTCAAGAACGTATTCCATAACTAGGATGACAAGATTAGTGGTTAGTCGGGTTAGGGTGGTAGGTGAGGATGGTCTAGCCTGTGGTCAGTAGTGGTGAACACTGAGACCTATGATCTGCTCACGAGGATCTGGTGTTGAGCAGCTGTGAGGCTCCCTCCAGATTGCGCGCATACTTCTTCCCTCCATGTGTGGCGTTGTTGCCCCACATGTGGAGGTCGACCCTCTGGTTCGCTTGCCTGAAGGGTCGGCGCGGGTACTTAGTGGGATCCCCTACTGAGTGAAATGATTCTTTGCCTTGTGATGTGACTAAATGCTCATGACGTGTGATTATGCACTCTCGCTATCCTCACTTCTATGTGTAGGTTGCTTGTAGTGCATGCCACAACTTACATTTAGTCGCAAACACGACATTCTTCCTCGCGGCCATAACATGGCTTTCCGGTAGTAGTTTTGCTTCTCACAATAGGTTTGGTTGCTCTCACCTTAGACATTTTCACCTCGCCCTAGCTTGTTTACATACAAAGCTAACCTTTTTTTCCTATGGCTTAGAAGCTAGGGGCGGGTGGAGCCACCCGTGGGGGGCGGAATCCGCTAGGAGTCTCCATGAGGTTAGTACTCTCATGGAAGGGGCTTGCTAGTGCTACTTGTGAGCGCCGGTAGCTCCAAAGTTATACCTTGTAATATAAGTAGGGTGTGCTTGTGCTAGGGCCGACCTCCTACTTGGGCCGATTGTGAGTACATTGTTAGCATCCGCTTTTGCTTGTGTTATTTTATTTCTTATGTTTGAATTACCACTTTGTGTAATGTCGTGAGGACCCGGCCTCTCTTACTTGGACCCAGTGCACACTTGCACACTAGCTTGCTTGCATTGTTTGCTTATAGGCTCCACTTGCGCGCTAGTTCGTGTGTTCCTTTGTGTGTACTCGCTAGGATCCGATTTCCCAGCTTGCTTAATTGTGTTGTTTGCTTACTTGCTTTGCTTGTTCGCTAGTTTGTGTGCTCCTTTGTAGGATCCGGCTCCTTCCTTAAGCCGATTACGCGTCTTTTCTACTTGCTTTGTGTACTCGCTAGTAATACTGTTTCTTTGCGTACACCCCCTAAAATCTGGCTCCTTCCTTGGGCCGATCACACGCTTTCTCTAGAAGCCGATTTGTTGTATCTGCCGGATCGAGCTAGTGGCGTGTTAGTTTGCGTGTGTGTGTGCGTAGGTGCATGTGTGTGAGTGGGTGTGCAAGTGTGCGTGTGTGTGTGAAATTGTGTGTCCTTGGGTGCGTGTATGCGTGTGGGAGGCGTGTGCGTGTGAGTGTATGTGATGGATGGGTTTCGTTTACCCGCCTTGCTGCAGGTAGATCCTAGTCGCAGCTGCGAATCCGCAACACCACATCCGGAGGATTCATTGTGTTTTCTAGCCAAGCATTTGCCGCTCCGCACTATACGCGTTCAGGTATAGTGGACCCCGGCTCTCGCCTTTGTGCAGGTTGTATGCAGTACACACCGAGGCGCACACGGACTGGTATTCCCTATCAGCGCAAGTTTCTACCTGATTCACCCATTCCCGAGTTTGAGAGTGTTTTGCCTGTCGCTGAGCTTGAGAACGGATCTCTTGAGTCGTCTCAGTCACCCTGGATTTTTGAATTGTTTCCTAGATTACCCCTTGCTCTCATTCCTAAAATGCTTGCACCACCTCCTGCTGAGTTAGAGACGTTGCTTGATGGGAGTGTGATTGTCCTTGAGCTAGAGTCCCCTGACACAAGATTTTTGTCGGTATTAGGAGCAGGTTCCACAATGGCTAGTTCCACTTTGGTCTCCCACACCTACACCGGGCAATCGGATGGGATGTTAATTCTTGCGTTGGACTCTAAGATTGACGCTTCCATGGCCATGATGGGTGTTCGTAACCAAAACCTCACCCGTAACCAATTTTTTGACACCAAACCCTCCCTCCTGGAGGGGAGGCCCTTCTGTTTTACCAGAGGTTTAGGCCTGATATTATACAGACCGTACCCGATGCGGCTCTTGCTGCTGCTCCGGTTCCAATAGTTGACGCGCCCCTTACTCCGCCTGTTGGTAGGCCAGCTGACCCTCAGGCGGCAGCTGCGGCCGCGGCTATTGCAGTCGCTATAGCTGCGGGGTTGGATGCCGCAGCAACAGCCGCTGTTGTTGTGGCTGATGGGCTAGGACCAGAGGGGGCTGGGGTTGGCGGGGCACTTGCGCTGCTTGGTGCGGGCGCAGGAGAGCTCGACAAACTAGGGCTGGTTGAGGGGGCGCTGCCGGCGTATGCTACTCCGATTGAGTTGCTTGCGACACGCGTAGCGGGCCGTCACAACCAGTTCGTCCAGGAGCGTCAGCAACAGGCGGTGCTCGGCATCGTCCTGCCCTTGCGCGAGCCTGCACCTAGGGCTATTTTGGATCGCATTGACACGCTTCTCCAACTGTTTTGCCAGCACTTTCCGACAACACCCGTTCACGACAGGATGATTTTAGGGATTTCTTGCGCGCTGCACGCGAGACTCCTAACATGGCTTACGAGCATTTCAAGCGGTTGCGAGAGGATATTGGCATGTATGTGGATGTCACCCATGCTTGCATCAAGTTCATCAATGCTTTCTCTGCTTCATCATCCTTGTGCCAGTCCCTTCATCACCATCTTGCACTTACCCCAACGCACAAGCGTAATGTCCACAAAGTCTGTTTGTGGGCTTAGCAGATCGAGATGGTGCAAGCAGCCGCCCAAGCCAAGCGTAGGCCGGGTAAGGGTAGGGCTGTAAGGGCACATGCTGTGCAAGTATCGGCTACTTCCACTTCCGTCATGGGGGCTGGGCCTGCGGCTGCACCTAAGCGCGTGGTCCCTGTGTGCGACCACTGCCGGCAGAGGGGACATTTGGTGGAGAAGTGTTCCTCCTGCATCCACACCTGATTTCTACCGGGTGGACCTTTAAATCCCACAAGAGCACGGTCCCTCCTGCCATCCCTTTTGCTCAGGTGCCATCTTACTATGTTTGCCCAACGTCTACTTTTGCTGGTTTCTATCCTGGTGTCTTGCGATTCCAACCTCTCTATCCACCGGTCTCCAGTCCATTCACACCTGCATATCAAATTGGGATTCTAACCCTAATCCTAATCCTAACCCGAACCCTAATCCAAACTCTAAGCCTAACCCTAACTATAACCCTAGCCCTAATCCAAATCCAACACCTCAAGATTATCTTAATGCGTCAGCAATTGGCTATAATGCAAGCTGGTATGCAGGACATGCATCTTCGCATTGGGTCTCCGCCTGATCCTATTTCTGCTCAATTCGTTGGTTTGCACCCTCTTCCGCCTCGTGGGTCTGTCCTTGCCTACCCTTCTTGGTTCCCCAGACCTCCAGACGACGCATATAATGTGACTGAGGAGGAGGACAGTGACCAGGTTGTAGGTGTCCATGCTGTTCACGGTCGTCGTGTGGCTGCCTATGAGGCACCTGCCGCACATGTTGTAGGTGTGGACCACGGGCGGAGTGTTGAGCAGTCTGCCCAACTCTCGCGGTCGTTTGACCTGTTTGACCCGGACGATACCTTAGGACCTGCTCATGCACGGCTGCCCGTACCAGGTTGGGATGCGCGAGTTTGCTCTGATAATGCTAGTACCTTGGTCATCCATCCCGATGACGTCCCCGCAGCCCAGCTGCAAGCTCAGCTGGTGTGTGACAACATGCGTGCGGCGGCGGATTCTGTCGAGCGCGACTTGCTGCTTGCCCCTTTGTATGCACACGTGGTGGCGAACTTGCCTCAACCTCCTAGCCAGCCGCAACCAGCGACGTCGTCCCGTATCCACACAGGGTCTCTTCCTACGGAGTTGGTGGTGGCGGAGGTGGAGGCAGCTTCGGCATTCCCTGCCCCGACGGCCCTTGTGTCCGTGCCCGTCGTTCGTGATGATGCCCAGGTGGTTTCGAGTCCTCTCGGAAAATACTTGCAATCGGTTGCTAAGTCTTTGCCTTACACAGTCACCTCTTGCGTGGGTTAGGTCACCTATGCTCGGCGTGCTAAGAAGTTCCTCGCTTCTTCACTGCAAGGGGACCGTAGGTTTACCTGCATTGAGTGATCCCGACCAGCTATTGCCTCGTCCGGCCCTTACGGCCTCGACCCCGACTCCTGTTATTCCCCGCCCAGCACCGTTCATTCCACCGCCTGCTTCTCAATTACGAGTCGGTGCTGTAAGGTCATAGAATTACAAAGTGCATTTTTGAGTTCCTTGAGAGTATGTTTTGGTTACATAGAAGTGTAGAGTGTGTTTTTGTGGTCATTTTGATATAAAGTTCATCGAATTTGGTTAAGTATTGAGAGAGTTATGGATTTCCAAAGTTTAATCAGTTTTGAGGTCGGTTGACGACTGTCCTTAATTTGCGGTGAGCGTGACCGTCGGATTGACCGACAGCGTTGAGCGATCTGGGCCGTTAGAGTGAATTCAAACCTTCACGTAAGTTTGGCTGACGCGGAGTGCCGACTAGGTCGATTTACCTAGAAGTTTTGAATTAGCCTAGCGCGTCTAAGTTAGTATATTCTAGATATTTTGATGCATGCATGTGAACGTCAACTCGGCCCGACACGTCAGATGAGACTGATCTGGCTTTCTCACGAATATTCTGGATGGGACGATTTGACAAACACTTGGGAAAATCCGTTGCTAAGCGGCCCTCCCGCCTAGGGGCGAGCGGCCGTCGTAGAAAACTAAAAATAGGCATAACTACTTCATTTCTTATCAGTTTTTACTTTTGTAAATGTTCTACGGGTTTGTAATGACAAGGCCTTTCATCCTGCATCATTTGTGAGCAGTTTCTTGTCACTCAAAATGTTGAGTAATTTTCTTAAGCTTTCTTAGTGATATGCCGCTGCACTCTTTAGTATGAATGCAACTAGTTCTTTTCCTCGTGAGTTACTACGCTTCCACTAGGGCACTCTGCCCCTTCCAGGTGTACTGCTCCCTCCATCCTTGTTCACTGTGTCTTCCGTTGCTCTCACGCAGGAGCAAGCAGAGATTGCGCGCGAGCTCCTCCGCCGACGTTCACGGCTGTCGGCCCACCGGTGCCAACTACCCAAGTGTCTTCGATGGCCTCCATTAGTCGTCCACCGGCGCCCCCTCTGGCCGCCTGCCTCGCGGGGTCTTCTCCGTTGCCAGCATCAACGTTGTCGCCAGGTTGTTGTTCCCTGCTGCTCCTTCTTTCACCCCTTCTCCATTGCAGGGCCCGCTCCCATCCGGGTCAACCCCATCTCCCTCTTTCCTCACCCCTTTCAAACGGCAGAGTGCATTGCCCCGTAAAGTCATGCTTGACAACCAACATGCCTGTGCCCTTATTAATGGTCTCGCTCCTCGTATGGTCACTCGCGATATGGGTGCTCAGCTAGTCCTCTTGGGTGCAGTCATGTGTCAAAATCTTAGCATCACCGCAGCCAATCTTGAGCCCTGTCCGAACCCCGTGTCTACCACCATGTCCTCTTTCAACCACACCGCATACCACGTTGTCGAATTCCTATCATACTCAATGTCCACACTCTTGCAGTTGTCACCCTCTACGCCTAATGCATGGTCACCGAGTCTACGCTTATGATATCCTTCTAAGTCAAGAATTGAACTTACTCATCGGGCTCACCATTAACTTGTGGCAAGACATTGCTACATATCGGGTTGACTTCAAGTCTTTGGGTCACCATCTAATTTACCTTCTCCTCATTCTTACACATACCCCTTTGTCTCTCGCATGCCCCGTGGCCGCCGCTTTTGCAGTTACCATCGTTGATTTTAGCCCAAGTGATCTCCCCGATCCTACCTACCTCCTCCTTCACGACATTGAACCTGATTCCCTTCCTGCATGTTCTGCTCAACCAGTCCTACCCTCGTTGCCACCCTACACTATCCCTTCTGCTACCCTCCAGCAAATCCACGCAGCCTTACACTGTCCCACCCCTCCTCCTGTAGCCTCACCCTCTATTCCTTCCACTGTACCTCCCTTACACTTTACCTCCCTCTCTCCCGATTGTTAACACTAGATGGCCCACCAGAATACACACTCTTTGATGCATCTACTGCCTTTACTCTTGATTTTTTTCCCACCACAATACCAATCCAAATCTTAAGTAATGCATATATTTGGAAACCTTATATCACAATCTTGAGGATCCCAAACTTTTTTTTGTACCTTGATTTTTTTTTGGGGAAAAAAAATCGAAAAAAATGCAACCCAAAACAAATTAAAAAAAATTGCAATATTTGGTGCATCATAACTCTTACCATAAAGTGATCCAAAGACTGTGATTTTTGCCAGTAGTGTGCATAAGAATCATAAGTAGGTGTGCAAAGTTTCAAATTCATATGACAAGAACGGTGCACAATAGGTCCCAAAGAAAAATAGCATCACATTTGATGAGCAAAAAAACATTGATGCAATAAGCGTTTTGGTACCTGCCTCAATTTAGCAGCACTTTCTGAAGTGCACAAAGATTATGCTAGCTTCAAACTATGCACACCACATAAGTGCTTTGACAGCTTTCTGAGACTTATTTTATTTTATGATATATAAAAAATAAATTAAATAAGTCAATTCTTCATTCTGCAGGGGCAAAATCTGCACTATTTTTATTTTTGAAAACACAAAAAATATAATCAAATACAATCACATCAGCACATGAGTTTCATGCCTTCATAATTTTTATAGCAGTAGCATACATTTCATTCTATCTTATAACAAAATGTACAATGTTCGTCGATATCACGCCCAAATGATCTATTTCCTTTTCTCTCTCTTTGGTCCAACATCAAGATGGAAAATTTCTCTGGTTGTCTGGTAGATCTGAAAGCAAGGGGCAACACACAAATAGACATTGCACTGCAAGCACTTGTAGTCACTATACTTAGCTCTCTTTCAATTAGCACGATGTCCAAAAGTACCGACAACGCACACGACGCAATAGTATCTCTTGTCTACCTCCGCTGGAAGGTGCCTGCCACTGAACCTTCCTTCTCCTTTAGACTAAGCTGCCACAACCTTGGTTGACACTCCACTAGAACCTGCTTCATTAGGGTGCTGGAAAGAACACATCTCATCCATGATGTCCAAGTAAGTGTCCCACCTGTCCGCGGTAGGATTTACCATCTTGTGCATGATAAACACATTAGCTAGAAAGCCATCAAAGAGACCCCAATATGCTCTGTGTCACCACTTCCTGTTGACTAGAACTCTCTCAGCACTGTAGCGCCTCTTCAAACAGTATGCATCATATTGATCTACAGCATCTTTATACAAGTTGTAGTGCTCAACTAACTCAGGAGCTGGAAGGACAAGTTCTGTGTTCCGTTACGCCTAGTTTGTGTTTTGGGAGCTAGCCCTTTGGCTGTAGATAGAAATGCACAAGGAGCTTTGTCATTCCAAACAGTTGCTACCATAGGGGGGTGTTTATTGTAAGCTGCCAGACAAGCACCTTTAGGCTGGCTATCAGGCTTCATATACAACATAGCCTTAGGATAATTTTTCCTCGTGGACACAACTGTGCCAGTGGCTCCATGTCCTAGTTGTGCTAGATTTGAGAAGAGGTGAGGGGAGCTGAAACCTCTATCAAGGATGAGTGTAAACAACCTACCAACGGGGAGCATAGCTACAAGGTCTAACACAATATCAAATTTAGCTCCATCTTTCTTCACCCTATCATAGATGATGAAGGCATAGCAGAAGTAAGTAATTGCATCACAAATATTAAATACTTCTGTGCCATACTTGTATGGTTTGGAGGAGTTGTACACTCTAATGGGACACTCTCTGTTGCGGATAGGAATAGTTCTTTCATCTACTGTGAGGGTTGCACCAGGGTGTAGTACTTGCTGAAGGTTTCTATGCACAAGTTTGTGAAGGGTTGGAGCTGCCATAGCTTGTATTCTCTAGAGTCTGGAGCATGTTCTTTGTCTATTATCTTTGAGATGAAAGAATATTCTAATCTCTTTGAACCTATTCCTACTCATGAATCTGCCAAAGCTAGGAAGTGTAATAGGCCCTTTCACAGTCTTCTGCCTGTAACTCCTCAGTCTTGGTAGTCCATGCAAGCCTATAGCCATGCATAGCCCATGGAAAACAACCATCTCCGTGCATGTGACTGGAATCCAGCCTCTGACAGGATGCAGTGATGCATAACTGTTTGTCTCCAATATCAACTGCTGAAAGAATGCAATAGGCATGAACAAACAAAAGGTTCCAAAGGGGCTCAAGCCTCTGAACCTCCTGTCTGGAATGCCCTGCAAGCCATGGTGATGTGTAGTGCTAGGCTGCAGCAAGTCCACCTAGCAGGAGTCTCCGCGGCCAGGCTCCTTCCAATCCCAAATTTTTTCATACTCCTCCTCTTCCTCCTCCTCCTCCTTCTCCAGCATCGTGGGAGCAAGAGGCACCTCCTCTTCCTCCTCGGAAGACAACCTGTCTTCCCCATAAGTGCTGTTGTTGCTCTCAGGGTTGGAATCATAGTTTATCATGGGCTCTTTTCCTTTTTTTGTTGTGAGAGGGGGCCCTTGAAACATGAACTTACTCCTAACAGAAGGAGCTGCTATCTTGTTTGACCCCACAGGCCGACCCCTCTTCCTTCTCTCAAATGAGAGCTGGCTATCATCTATGCTAGGTTGATAACCTTGTTGCCCCATATCTAGTTCTCGAGGCACCAAAGGGGTCTCAGACACTTGGAAAGATGACCAACGGTCACCAACCTGCACAACTTCTTTTTCCGGTTCTTCCTCCTCATCTTTCCGCGAGTACACACCCTCACAAAATTCATGGAGTGTCTTAGACTCTTTGCGAAGGTGTTCTCCCACGAAAGACTCTAAAAATCTCGCCTTACTCTTATCATAGACAAAATACACCTCGTACATACAACCCTCCTTCTTTTTCCCCACCACCCGTTTCTTCACCACTCTCTCTATCAACAACTCATCCCAATAAGCATCAAACTTCTCTTTCGCCCATGCAGTACCGAAGTGAGCAGCGGGAACCAAAATTTTAGCGTCTAAAAGTGCGTCTAACGAACATTCAGAGGCATCCATGGCAGACGAAGCTCGCGAAGAAGAAGGCTATTAGCCTTCTATTTGGTTTGTTTTCTTCATCGAAACCAAAATTAGCACCGTACGATAATGTGAATAACTTGTACGCGTTTTGTTGCTTTTACCTGTAGATTAAATTGTGGACACTTGGCGATATAGCCCCTTGTCTAAGACTAATTTTGATAAAAACAGATGAGTATTAAGAAAGATACAGAGGTCGCAAGGGGAGCAAGTAGATGCATCAGAATCTGTGCCTTGCATTATATTTGATGCTTCGGGCCATCTAGTGTTAACACTACGCCCCTTCCGTGGCTGCCACCCCCCAAGGGGATTACAATATTAGACTCATTGGCGGGGGTCTCATCTACAGTTGCTGGTCTCCTACAGAGTGGACACCGTATTGCATACTACTATTTCTGCGACGTAGACCCTGTGGCACAGCTTGCGAGTCAAACAGACCTGGCTGCTTCACACCTTGCCTTCCCCACATCGCTTCCAATATCAGCATCTCACACAACTCATTCCGCGTTCCTCAAGATATTTGTCTCCTCCAGCAAGACCACTTGCATGCCATAAGTCTCGTCCATCTTGTCGTCTACAGCTGGGAGTGTCAGGGTCATTCTCAAGTTGGTAGTGGCAAGGGGTTTGCTGATCACCGTTCCCAAATACTTTTTGAGCTTATTCGTGTCTTAGGTCTCCTCCAGACCTCCTAGCCCTCTTCGCCTGCCTACCTGCTCAAAAACGTTAACGTCGCGGATGACGATCGCGCTCACATCCGTGCTGACTTCCTCACCATCACCTCCATTTTGGGGCCCGGCGTTACCCTCGACATTGCGGCTGTTGGGTCTCACGCCCACCGTTCGCGGGTGTTCTCGCAAAACCTTGTGCCTCACACTACACTTGAGCCTATCATTCACCACATTCATTCGCATCCCCCTCGTATCCTCGTTACCTCCATCCTGGCTCCCCATTGTTTCCTCATGGAAGTCAGTCGTCCGAACCATTCTTCTCTCTGTCCAGTCAGCTTCCCCGGTCACCCCCTGGCCGCTTTTCCCACTCTCGTCAGCCGTTTCCACTCTTTTGCATTCCGTCACTATGGGCCTGGCATGCTGTTTGATTCCCACACTCTCCGTTATGTTGAGCCTTTCGCGTCCAAACGCAAGCTCATTCTCGGTCTTATTCCCCGCGCCACTGCCTCTCCCTCCCGAAACAAGTGGCAAAAGGAAGGAGGGGTTCTCGGCCCTATAGGAGGAAATAAGGGGAGTACGAACGCATGGTTACGTTTGAGGATGGCGATTATGTCTATCTGCATCGCGAAATGCGAGATACCCTTGACTTTTGTGCTGGTCTTGCGTATGCGTACGGTCAGTGGGGTACTTACGCTCGAGGGTTCGGATGGTCGCACTGTTCGCAAAAACATGAAGAATAATGCCCCCTGCCACTTGCCTAATATCGTTAACAAAGTTAGATTCGTTGCGTGCCACCATACCCGCTAACCACCCCTGTCAAGGGTGTGGTTTGAGTTGTTGCCCCGCTTCTACGCTGTTGTGCAATTTTTGCAATGCTGGGTGGCACTTGACTTGTTTGTCTCCACCTTTGCCTAAAGTTCCTGAAGGTGATTGGTTGCGCCCTTCGTGCAGACCACCACCTCTAGCCTAGGACTCCCTCATTACTTTCTCCCCTTTTTGTCCTTCCGCTTTGGATTTTTGTATGCAATTCCATGTTTGTTCTTTTTGCCTATTCGTTGTCGCAGATCACCCTCCCCTTTCATGGTGGCTGAAGTCCCTGCTCCACGATTTGCGGAGTCTCTCGCCTCAGGTGCTGACGCCCGCCATCGCTGACGCTCTTCGTGGGAGTTTTTTGGAGCGTACGCGCGTGCCTTTTGTGGGCCCGTAGTTGGTAGTCGGCAGCGTCGTCCCACCTCTTCTCCGTTTTGGATTCGTATCCGGTGTCCGTTTGCCACGTCTATCACCGAGAGTATCTCTCGCCAGGGTTCTCCTTCCCCGACTCTCCAGAGACCGTCCACAATTTTGTTGATCCTGATGATCACATTTTAGCTCCTCCGCTTTCAGCTGCGCTCACGGTCCCTCGCCCGCAGCTGGAGGGTGGGTTTTCATAGCTCATTTTTGCTCTAGCCAATAGCTGTCTTTTTGCCCAATAGTGCCCAGTTGAGTTCCTCGTATTCTTTTTTCTTTTGCAGCTAATGAGCTGTGGCTTTTCCTCCTAATAGGGGGGGTTCTACCCACAGCACATAGGTTAGTCGCTTGAGTTTCAAGTCCAGGGAGTAGTCCTTCCCTAGTAGTTGTCACCCGCTGTTAGGGTCCTTTTGTCCCTCAGTAGTATCGATGCCTAGCGTCTGCCGACAGTACCAGTTGCGATAGTTGTCATGCCCGTCCTTGTTGAGTCTCTTTGGTGTCTGGTAGTAGCACATACGGGTGGAGGGCCAATGACAGGACTAGTGGTTAGTCGGGTTAGGGCGGTAGGTGAGGATGGTCTAGTCTGTGGGCAATAGTGGTGAACACTAGGATCCATGATCTGCTCAGGACGATCTGCTGTTGAGCAGCTGTGAGGCTCCCTCCAGATCACGTGCATACTTCTTCCCTCCATGTGTGGCGTTGTTGCCCCACGCGTGGAGGTCGACCCTCAGGTTCGCTCGCTTGAAAGGTCGGCGCGGGTGCTTAGTGGAATCCCCTACTGTCAATAGCTAGGTTGTCACGTACCGTAGGCAATCCCGACGGGTATGCCCCCGAGATTGCTAGGGAATAGGGAGGGTAAGGGATAAAAGGGGTGTCACGTCACTTGGGGATAGGTTGCACACGTTTGGTCGACCTTTGGTGGATTTTCTTTGTATTTTTATATATTTGGATTTGTGTGAGTAGTAACGCGATGACACGTCAATTGGTGTAGTTGGACTTTCGTATTGTTCGATAGTGTTTGGGCATAGGAGAGGGCATGCTACTTAGGCCGCGAGCTAACACCATCATGGTGTTAGCTTTGTATTGTTCGTTTCTATGAGTGAGATGATTCTTTGCCTTGTGATGTGTTTAAATGCTCATGACGTGTGATAATGCACTATCGCTTTCCTCACTTCTATGTGTAGGTTGCTCGTAATGCATGCCACAACTCACATTTAGTCGCGAACACGACATTCTTCCTCGCAGCCATAACATAGCTTTCCAGTAGTAGTTTTGCTCGTCACAATAGGTTTGGTTGCTCTTACCTTAGGCGTTTTCACCTCGCCCTAGCTTGTTCACTGGTTTTCATAGCTCATTTCTGCAGTAGCCAGTAGCTGCCCATTTGCCCAGTAGTGCCCAGTTCAATTACGGTTATTCTTTTCCCTTTTGCAGCTAATAAGCTGTGGACTTTTCCCCCTAATAGGGGGGGGTTTTACCCACAGCACATAGGTCAGTCGCTTGAATTCCTAATCCAAGAAGTAGTTCCTCCCTAGTAGTTGTCACCCGCTATTAGGGTCCTTTTGTCCCTCAGTAGTATCGATGTCTATCGTCTGCCAACAATGCCAGTTGCGACATTGGTTCCCTTACTGAAGCCGAGATTGTAGAAGCTTGGGAAGCAGAGAAGGAAGCGGCTACACTGTTAGCAATAACAGTCCAGCAAGCTAATGAAGAGCGTATTAGAGAGGAAGCTCAACGTGTAGCTAAGGCAGAGGAGGATGCAACGTTGAGGAAGACGTTTGGCTGAGAAAGGAACTGTGGAGGAAGAAATGACACAAGTCCAATCTTTGAAACAACCCTTTTGCTGTATCCAATACTGTGCCAATTGCACTTGTTCAGAAGCACCTGAGCGAAAGAAGGTAGGCGGTGCTATCGTATTTGCCGTCAATAAAGTCATTTCATGTACATATGCTAGATTCGTTATTGATTTTGGCATATGGAATAAGACCAACTCTCTGGACGTACTACTGAGAGAATATTTGTATGTAAGCTTATAAGCTTTTACACAAACTGCTCACTAATTGTGCTTATACATGAATTTACTAATTGCATGGTTGATGCATGTACTCACATTTGACTTGTGAGAATTGCATGCGCTGTCTTTTGCTGTTTAATATGTAAACCAAAAGACACCATGAAGACTACTTGCTGATATGAAGATCTTAATTCATTAGTTAATTTTTTATTGTTAAGTTGACTGACTTTCACCGTTTGAGGAGTTATAGTTTGAGCTAACATATTACTAAAGAAAATCGGTGAATAAGTTTTGCCAAGGTCTGCAATTTATTGACGTAGCTACTACAAAAGAATGAGATTTATGGAAGAGGTGCAGCAGAGCAGAGTACGTTTGTCAAGTTGAAGCTGTTGATGAGTACAGCTCCGGTCATAGCGCTGCTTGGGCTAGATGTGCCGTTTGTTTTATCACGATCGCTTCAGATTTCCCTGTTGGAGCCATGTTGATGCAATGGGTTGCACCACTCAGCCTACGAGAGTAGGAAGTTGATCAAGCCAAGCATAGTTATTGCATTCATGAGCGAGAGGGGCTTGCGATAGTATACCTCTCAAGATCTGGAGATGCTATGTAGAGGGGCGATCGATGACAATTTATACGAATTACAGGGTCTTGACATGTTTTTTGAAGTAGCTGCAGAAATGAGCAAAAGGTAGGTCTGTAAGTCGCATTTTGCTCTTGACGCAACGAGCACATGGCACTAGCTAGCCCCCTCAAGCTCCTTTAAAGTTGAGAGTGGCTTTGTGGATAGTGAGGTATGTTAGAATGCACATGGTCCTTAATGGTCATCTCATGCCTCTTGACTCTATCAAGTCGACATCAGGTTTGTTTGCAAAATTTTCACACTTGAGCATGAATCAGGGTTGGTACGTCTATATTATGATAGACTATAGTCTCCTCGTAAACTTTGACAACTGCAATTGCAATTGCCAACTTTTTCCTAAACGTTTACATGGATTTTCCAATCATGAACGGATGTATCCAAGGCCTTGTCCTTACCACTACCATGACTAGCTTCTTAAGATTGTTACATTCGACTTGAGGCTTGAGCACATGCTCAAATTCCAAATACTTATTCTTGGAACCATGTAACTTGATCATAGAATCTCAGAAAGGTTAATGTGCCAATGGAGCTTGCATGCGATCCATCATGAGCCAAGGTTGGCCAATTGATCTGAATATGGTCGCCTTGCTAAGCAAATCACCTGCAACAGATGTTGAAATGACCTTGTGGATCTAGTACTTTCACCCTATGGGGGTACACTTTCTTGAGACATTCACTTGTAAGTACGGTTTTGCTAACAATGTAAAATTTCCTCCACTTCTCCGCACAAGATCACACACTTACTAAGTATGCAAGGGTCACAATAGAGACCTGGATTACGCATAAGACGTGCAAGTTTTCCTTAAGAACCTTAACCCATTGCCGAAGGTATTTTACATTAGTAGTTCCTATCATTGTTATGAAGATAAATTCACCGAGGGTTGGATGAATTACGCACCAAGGAACGTGAATTGAATTTCGAATGTCGTGAGACAAGTTAGTTCCACCCTACTGATGAACAAATGTTGCATTAGTAACACAATTTAGTATGGGAGAAACCGGACTCCCCCGCTACGGCGGCTCCAAATTGGTCTTCATTTACTACTGGTAGGTAGTGGATAAGTTACAACATATCATCCAACTTTTGGGTCTTTCCTCCGCAATTTTTCCACTATTATAAGCTGCCAGGATCAAAAGTTTGCATCTTCTCTCAAAACTTGGTTTACTATTACAAGCTTTGTGAGAGTTCGGTGTGTATTGTATAGTTTGTTGTGCCATCATTTTGAAGCATAGTTCAACGGTAGGAGCTTGGTGTGTGTGCTTGACGCTTGAAGCCAATTATAATCACAGTGTTAAAAATAATTTGCTTTACCGAAGTTGAAATACTATGCAATCAGAGTTGAGCTAGGAGTGGGGTCTGGCCAAGGGTATGTTCTAGCCAAATGTTACTTTGGTTGAGTGATAAGCACTAAGTGAACCTCGACCTAGATGTCAAGTTCACTTGGTAGTCGGCGGCAGAGGTTTTGTAGAAACCGGGCTCATGTCACTTATGTGGTGGTAACTTGGCTAGTATGTACTCCTATATACCATCTTAAGCACAATCATTTGTGATACACAAACTCATTGAAAACATAATTATGAAAATGATTATAGTGAATGATGGATGAGAATTAATATAATGAATGATATGGGTACATATGAGAGCCAAGAGACATTTGACCTAGAAAGACGTGCTACATCAACTACATAACTACCTACCAGCCATAACTACAAAATATTTAATTCCTCTTTAGTATCTGCTACAACGAAGTGGACTATAGTGAGGTATAATGACAATGGCTATTGCATGAAACATTAGCATTCGTAATGCTGAATACAATAAATATAATGATCACTATAGGCATATCTATTAGTGCAACATCCTCTAACAAAAATCTTAGATCACGCGCTAACGCACTTACGGCTAACACAATCCTCTATCTAGAAAATACTAATCTCGAATAGTGAGGCTTGCATATTTGACTTGGAGAAAATTGAACTTAGTGCTCTGTCTTCACCGTAGCCTCATTGACCATTCCTGAGAAATACAGAGGAATGCAATTCATCGAAGAAAGCACGCTGAATGTGGAGTGAGAACCAAATACAACGTGTAAGCAACCAAACAGCTGATTGATTTGTGACAACGAGCAAGAGTAAGAATTTTAACAAGATAAGTGCACAAATAAGTGAAAAGCTGCGAGTGAGCCCATGTGCTCGTCATCCTCGAGGCTTGCTTAAGAATGACAATTTTCATGCAACCCACCTCTCATTCAATACACTATGAGAGAGAGAGAGAGAGAGAGAGAGAGAGAGAGAGAGAGAGAGAGATTTTTTTTTTTTTTTGGGGGGGGGGGGCCCACGTTGGTGAAGTGCCAGCTGTTGCGCCTCAAAGAGCGTCAGCCCAGGCGGGAAGCCCCGAGTGCTTTGTTGAGGCATGCTGCTCGTGGCAGGCCCCCCCGATGATCGCCTGTTGCCACGTGTCGTCCACAGAGCCTCCATCTGCTGCAACTGCAGAAATATCGGAGCCAGCGAGGGCGTGTATAAGCAAGGCGACAAGTCCGCAAACAGCCAAGAGGGCACAGAGACAAGAATATCCGGGGGCGTGGGCTGGTGCGAGTGCTCAGAAAGGCGATTTGAATCAAAATCGTCATACCTTTCCGATCCACGGGGTTAAGTCTTGTGGTTTGACAAGCACATGGCCCTCCTTGTGGAAGAAAGGGCAAGCCGCAAGGGGGTGGGTGTCAATGATCCCCAATCTCAAGCAAAGCGGGCACAAAAATGCACGCACATGTATGAGCAATATATCAAGGTTCACGTCCGTGGGCGACGAAGTAAGACAGAATTGGCCTCTGTAACATGCACGGAAAAGATATGCCAGGCAGTTGAAGCCAGAGGACAGAAGAGCACAGGAGTAAAGATCTGCTATAGGTTCCAGGTCAAAGAGAAACGAAGCAGGCTGGTGAGATCAATCAATGCAAAGTCCGGTGACATCGAGAACACCACTTGGCGACATCACGACAATGGGCTCGCGCTTTCGGGAGTTGCCTCAGCAGGGTTGAAGCCGTCGAGGTCGATGCCCTCCAGAACACCACGGGAGTCAAACAGGGGCTGGCTATCGTGGCCATCCAGCCCCAAGGCGCCGCCCCCCACTTCCATGCAGGCGCCGCTCTGCAAGTCCGTCAAATCCCCCCCTTTCGCCAGACCTGGGGCCTGCTGCTGCTGCTGCTGCTGGTGGTGGTGCTGTTGGTGCTGCTGCTGCTGCTGATGTTGGGGGTGGTGGTGATGGGACGTCCTCTGTATCTGCTGCTGCAGACTCATCTGGCTCTGCTGGGAGCAACGGGGGGCTTTGGGCGATGAGCCCTGCCCCTGCCCCTGCCCCTGCTGCTGCTGGGGGGTGGGGGGATTTGACGGCGAGGGGGGGGCGCGGGGTCGCGCTCCCTGGGGAGATGCGTTGCAGGGGGAAGAGCCCGGGTTGAGCCTGCCCAGGTAGGCATCGCCCCCATTGGCCGCCATCTCCAGCTGCGCCTGCACGCATGTGTGCGCCACGCGACACGTGTCACGACACCGCTGCCCCAGAGGCCCGGCATGGCTTCTCTAGAGTGAAAAGAAAAAAAGCGGCCCTGGGGCAAAGGAGTGAAGTTGAGCTCGCGGCGCATGGGGGCCTGGGTTACTGACACCTGGCGGGGGGGTGAGCATCTGACAAGTGGGCGAGCGGGAAAGCGAGTGCTGCGGAGTGATGGCAGCGGGGGAGCTCCAGCTTGATGCACACTTGACAGCTGGAACGGTGTGGGAGACGCGTCCCTTGGCAGCTGGGAGGACAGCTGGAGGCCAACCAGGGATGCCAATCGTGCGATGCAGGCCGAAGCCGCCAGCTAGCTTGTTTGATCTCGTGCCTGCCTGCCTGAGTGCCAGCCCGCAAAGCACAAGACTGAGACTGACACGGGAGTGGGCTTGACAGGTGTGGGTACCCTGCTGGCGCAGGAGCAGGCAATGGAGCAGGAGTAGCGGCGTACCAGCTTAGGGAAGTCCTCGTCCATGTCGCAATCGTTCTCTTGCCCAATGGTGGACAGCTTGCTGGACAGCAGCTGCACCGCAGACGGGTGCAGGACGATAGGAGGGAAGGAGAGGGGAGAAAGAGAACAAGAGAAGAGGTCACGTCAGTCGGACCCAGCGAGTCAAAGTCAACGGAGGGGACTCAGAAGTTTGGCTTAAAACGAGCATCACTGCAGGACTTGTGCTACAGGTCTCGTTTGTACGTTCACTGTAGAAAGCCACACAATTGCCAGAGGGAGAGAAGAGGGGGGGAAGAGGGAACAAGAGAAAGAGAGGGGGAGAGAGAGAGGGAGGAAGAGAGAGAGGGGAAAGGGGGCACATGCACAACAATCATGCCGAACCGCCCCGGAGCAACCAGTCCAGCGCGTCAGGCCCCAACCCGCATTGTCCACAACATCAGCCCCGGATACCTGTGCGTGCCGAGCTGTGCCCTCGGATGTGCACGATGCAATACAAACTTTCTGCTCTGAGACACAAGTCGTACAGGGGTCCCGATTCTCACGCCATATTCGCCCTTGTTACAGGCGGGAGCACTGAGAAAAGAAAACAGGAGGGCGAGCGGGAAGGGGGGCGGGAGCGGGCGATGAACCCGCACGCACCTCCACTTGCAGCTGCAGCGAGCGCACGTAGTTGATAATCTCATCCAGCATCAGGGCCTTGCCTGTCACCTGGAGGCACCCTCCCCCAGCCCACACACCACCTCCCTGTGAGGACCCCGGGCGAAATCTGATGCGCAAGCGGCGCGAGCGGGGTGCACCTACGTCGGACGATTCAAAGCCTTGTAGCGGCAGGGGAAAGCTCCAGAAAGAGATGGAAGAGCTTGACGCAAACAATTTCAGGACGCAGTGCAGCATCAGAGAAGGGCGAGAGTGTGCGGCTACTTATGACACACACACACACACACACACACACAGAGAGAGAGAGAGAGAGAGAGAGAGAGAGAGAGAGAGAGAGAGAGAGAGAGAGCAACACTGCTCCACAGATAGCTTGTTCCGTGCCCTACGGTGCTGTTGTCTTCCGAGGCGCAACCAAGGGGATGCACCAAGCAACGTACAACGTGATAGGAGCTTCTTGCACAAAATTAAATTGCGGAGCCATGACTGACTGCGAGTGCGTGCGAGAGCGAACCTTGGTGCACGTGGGAACGAGGTCCTGGAGCACCTTCATCCGCTCGCTGATCTTCTCCCTGCGCACCTGCTTTCCCAAAAGCACATGACACGCACGCCCATGCCCCTCTCCATGAGCCGACTCGGCGGCGGCGGTGGCGGTAGCGGGCAGCCTGCCACAGCTGCTGCTGCCGCCATGCACGTGTATCTGCCGTTTTCAGCGTCCCTGTCGCGCCCTCCGGTTTCCGACAGTTGTCAAACTGTTGCTGACAGAAGCCCCCCCAAGGCCTCTGGTTCTTGTGAGCAAGTCACTGAGCCTTCTCATTACTGGACGGCGTGTATGCACAACACGCGCACGTGCACACCCATGCACATGTGCACGTTCTCGCACACCCACGCGCGCATGCTCACACGCTCTACCGCCAGCTCTTGCACGTGTCAGCACGCGCACACAAAAACATCCTCGCCTACACACACACACACACACACACACACACACACACACACACACACACACACACACACACACACACACGCACGCACATGCACGCACACCTACACACACTCAGCTCTCTATGTCTCCTTCTCACACACATACATCCCGACACGCATGCACACAGGAAGAGCCTCTGCCATTGCCAGTGGCACTCACCCTCTCAGCCAGGCTGTGGCTGTCGGTGGCCTGCCCCCGACGCGCGCGCACGTGGATGTAGTCCTTGGGCGGCTCCGGGCGGGGGGGCACTTCGGGCTTGCTGCCCCCATTGGCGCCGTGGCCCCTTGCGCCCCCCCTGCCCCCCCCTGCCCTGCCGCTCTCCTTAACGACAACGTCGTCAAAGAGGAGGTCGTCGTCGTCGTTGTCCACCTCCTCCTCGTTCTCGTCCCCCTCTGCCTCCTGCGCGCGCAGGCGAAGCATGCCACACTCACACACACACGCGCACACATACACACCCATTTAGACACAGAGATAGCTTCATAGAGCCAAGCCGCACCTGCCGACACGTGTCGTGCACGCACGCACACACAGACTTGACTCTGCAGACCCCCTCCCCCTCTTCCCCCTCTCCCACCCCGCCTCCCCTCCCCTCTCCTCCCATACCATCCTCCGGCTCTTTAACAGACTCGCTTGGGAAAGTGCACCCGCGTGCTCGTGTGCTCGTGCTGGGGTGTGTGCAAAATATGACGTGCGCATTGTTTAGGGCATTCTATGCAGGTCAGCACAATCCTCCCTCTCCCCCTCCCTCCCTCTCTCCCTCTCTTCTGGCGACGAAAGGCAGCTCTGCCAGGCAACGTGCTTGCATGCAGCGCTCGCAAAAGAGCGCATGCTGGAGGGACAAGTCGGACGTGGGACAAAGGTAAGAGAGAGGAGAGACAAGTGAGGGAGGGAAATGAAAATGGGGGGAGAAGGAGGTTATTTTTTCCCTTACCTTCTGCAGCGAGGGCGCTCCATGCTTGCGCTTTTTGTACATCCGGGAGCCGCCCCTGACAAAAAGTTTCCGCTGCCCAAAATCCTCCTGCCCGGAGCTGAGGCCCTCCCCGGGACCCACGCTCCCTTCGCCTGGAACATGGACACGCACACATGCATTTAGATAGAGATGTACAGTGGCACAGGCAATTGCGCGTCGACAAGAACACACGCAGCAGCCGTATCAGGCAGACAGACAAGCAGAGCAGCAGCAACAGCCTGAGAATCCATGGACCTGTTCAGCAATTTGACGAAAGATCAGGACGTTGGGGACGACGTTGGCCGTCTGGCAGAGGACAGACTATAGGTGCGAGTGAAGTTCCCTGCCTACTCCATTTTTTGTTTTTTCCCAATGCTCTCGGGACCGAGAAAAGCCAACCTCACAAGAAGGAGCACCAGCCGAGGAGAAAAAGACACGCAGAAAGGGAGAAGAGGGGCGCGGGGGGGAGAGGGGGGGGGGAGGGG
>WELA01007148.1:91645-103394 GCA_009602735.1 Mesotaenium endlicherianum
GGGGGTAGGGCGACAGATGTCACCTTGTGAATCGCTGCCGCCCAGGGAGGCGCGTCGGGGGATGTCAAGGCTGCGAGTGGACCTCAGCTGCTGCGGGAGCATCTGGTGGTCTCCCTGAAGGCTGCTGCACCAGTGATGGATTGCAATACGTTATTAGCCCCATAAATGCGACCACAACTGAGAAGAGAACAAAGATTATTGACATTGAAGGAGGGGGGCACGATGTTTAGGAGGGGGGCGTGATATAATCTCCGACATTCTCAAAGCACGCACACGCGTAGCTCCTGCCAGTGCTCTCTCGGGCAGTAGCTAGGCCCAGGAGTGGAGGCGTGCGGCGCTAACAGCCAAAGCCCAGAAAAATGACCCCTTCACTCCCCCCTCTTCCCCGCACCCGCCCCGAGAGCATCAGCATCATCAGCTTCGGGGGAGGACGCAGAGAGGATGCCACCTGGCGCAGCCCACTCCGTCCGGTTGATTAAAGTTGACG
The DNA here is from genome assembly GCA_009602735.1 of Mesotaenium endlicherianum. Classification (NCBI taxonomy): domain Eukaryota; kingdom Viridiplantae; phylum Streptophyta; class Zygnematophyceae; order Zygnematales; family Mesotaeniaceae; genus Mesotaenium; species Mesotaenium endlicherianum. The sequence goes on from WELA01007148.1 coordinate 92,133, forward strand.
CGGCAAGGTGCCTGCCGCTGACGGTCCGCGCACGGCGGAGCGAGTGGACCAATAGCTGCTGCTGCCGCCGCCGCTGCTGACTCGTCGGGTGCATGCATCGCAACGTGGTCTTGGGAAGGGAGTCGGCCAGAAAGGTGTCGGCAATTCTTTCGTTGGCTTTTCAGTTCCTAATTTTTTTCTTCCTATTGCCCTTCTGCATGCCTTTCAGTGAGCCCACGTGCCCCTCTCTGCTCGGGTCCACCCCACAAAGTCTCGAGATCAGAGCGTGTCTTCCCCTGGCTAGCTCGAGGGCGGGTATGTTGACTGCACAGGACAGCTGCTTGTTACGAACCAACCCTTTAGCTACTAAGACTTGCAACTGGAACTTGCTACTGATTGGCAGGGCGATGAGAATGGCAGGTCGGTGAGAGTAAGACGGCACCCTGAGTTATCCACGGGTCTCGGCTAGCTAGAGCGACAATACTCCCACCCGCTCCTGACAGGCCTCCCACCTTCCAGTCCGATGTTTCATTCGGCTGAATCCTCAGCAGATCATCACTCGACAATTCGATGAGGTTACGAGCCCATAGCTGAAGCAAGCACATTCCCAGCAGAGCATTCGGATGGCCCAGGACCTCGCCCCCCCCCTGACAAATGCTGCAGATAGATAGCCGTGTTGCCCTCGCTTGTGCCCATCGCCACCCTCACACCAAGCGCGTCTGAGCTGGGGCTCGCCCGTCCAAAACAGAAGATGAAGAAGAGCCGATATGACTGAGAGGAAGTGCGAGTGTGAGCGTGAGTGTGAGTATGAGTACGAGTATGAAAGCCACAAAGGAAGCTTGAAGCCTGAGTAGACTCCAGAGAGAGAAAAAAGATAGAGCAAGAAAAGAAATGCACCTAGCAGGACGAGCGCCCTGCCCTGGCTGGCCGCCGCCCGCCAGCTTGCTGAAGGGGGAGGGGGAGGGGGGGAGGCCCTCCCCCCCGGCCCTCGCGCGCCGGGGGCTGTGGCTCTCGAGGGCGATGGGGTCCCCCTCCTGGCCCGTGTGGCTGGGCATGGACTGCGTTCTCGACGGGGCCATGTGCTGCCTCTCTCTCTCTCTCTCTCGTGCTCTCTTTCGTTCTCTCACTTTCTCTCGCCCTCTCGCCCTCTCCTGCTGTCCCTCTCGCTCTCACTCGCTCTCGCTCTTAGTTGCTCTTGCTCTTACTCGCTCTCGCTCTCACTCTCTCTCGCTCTCGCTGCCACTCAATTCATTCTCGATAATTCTTGTTCTCTCTCGCGCTAACCTCCACTCTAGGGTTGCCCTTTCCTCTCTCCTTCTCACTCTTCCTCTTTCTCTCTCTCGCTTTTGCTACCCAGTTCCTCTACCTCTTTCTCCCCCACTCTACCTATCCCTCTCTCTACTTATCTCTCCCCTCCAAGTGTTTGGTGCCACTTAAGAGGGAGGAGGACGCTGACGATGACGATTCCAGCGGCCATGGACGCTCGCCCGTCATTTCGCAAAGAGGGACGACAGGCAGCTGCCATGTGTCGTTGGGCCCTTCCTTCGGCTCCTTTCCTCGAGCAGCCCGACAAAGGAGCTCAATATCAACGACCACTTTAGCGGCTGCAACAGGCGCCACCTGGCGTCGCGCTTCTTCACCTTCCAGACGTGGACCTGGACATGGAAAGCGAAGAGCAGCCATGAGTAGGGTGTCAGCGAGAGCGCATATTTTCCTTCCTTGGAGACGAGCTCGCCGAGCTCCTCTGGGGGAACAAGAGCCCGCTGCCATTAGCAATTGCACCCCCTTCTCCCTACCTGCCGAAGGGGTGTGCACCCCTCTTCTATCACCTGGTCCTAATCTCTATTGAATCCAATCAAGGACGAGAAAGGGCCACTGTTGCGTTGCTTGCGCCCCCCTGTGGGTTATGTGGGCTGGCTTGGCTGCAGCGGGAGTGCCTGCCAGTGTAGGTTCACTGCCACGTTCATATATTCAATGGTGATGCTGCCCCGATCAAGCATCAAGAGCCATGCAATGCAGCCTTGCCTCACGCACGGTCCCTGGGGTTGCGCGGGGTGGCTGACATGGGTGGCTGAGGGGATGCAGGCAGGGGAATTGTCAAGTTCATGATCATACGGGCACAGGAGTGCACTATACGCCCTAGCGACCTAGACCCCTAGGGCCCTGATGCGTTTTTTTCTGTATTTTTGCGCCCCGATCAAATATTGAACGCGATAAAGTTGGCTACGTTGTGCACAGCTGAAGGGGCAGCAGTGCAACTAGTTATTGCGAGAGGTTTTCGATGAAGCGGGAAAAAATGGCTCTTTACGCCAAGGCCCAAGTGGAGGTCTTAGGGGACAGTAGCGAGCAGAAGTATGTGGAAGCATAGCCTGAGGGCACGTGTTCATCATTGCAAGGGGGCAACTACAAGCATGTGAACAGTAATAAAGAATCTCTCCCGCTGAAAGCTACCTCTGAACGAACGCCCCTGATCTACTTCAGCTTCGGTCAGCTTCAGTAGTCTGGCTCAAGGCGAGAAGCAACTGAACAAATAATGGGTGCCATCGGCATGAGGTCAACGCTGGCGAGTAGGAAGCGTGCCCTCGAACAAAGACCTTCGGGTATCACTGGTTTTTTTAACTTCCTTGAAGGGAAAGTAACGTTTCCTACCTTTCCTCTAAAAAAGGAAAACTTCCCCAACGTCATCGATCTACAGTTGAGATTAGAGACAGCAGTTCATGGGAGTACATACAGTTATAAACAGACCAAAAGACTTCGTCCCTGCTCAATCCTATGTTGCTTGAACATTGCTCTTCGATTCCCAAAATTGCACGAAAATTGACGTATCGAGCTAGGAAGTAAGTGGGTTACACAAAGAGCCAGGATTGGCAAGTACACACTAGATGCTGCCCTTTACTATGTCACATGCATCATAGAGATAACCGGAGGACGGGACTAAAGCCTCGCCACTTTGAGGAATGAGGAGAGGTACTTGAAACACTCACTCAGCTCTTTGGCGGACGTGTATGGCATAAGTCTGCAATCGCTCCCTCTATGTCACCTTGTACGTCTAAGAAAACGAGGTTCAGAGTAAAATCAAATTATGTCAATTCTTAACGTCAGTAAAGTAGCCTATATGCAGTTCTCTTGATAGCAACGTTTGGACAGACGATGAGCCTCGGAACTTCAACCTTCTTGTCGTAGCGATCCTTGGAGGTGTTCTAAACGCTCCATCTTGCAGAAGCAACCAAACACCAACAACTCCTGCTGCCTGAACCCACCGGAATCCTGATTCCTAACCCGAAATTGGAGCAGACCGGACGGAAAAGCACCTTTTGCAGCAGTAATGATCAGAAGAGACACAGTACATGTTGCCGCTTGACTTTTCGGATGCTTTTGCCAGGGCTATCATTGCCAATAATTTCTTTTGTCCAGACTCTGCCTAGCTTTGAGCACGTGGGACCGAGACAAGGTCGACACTTGAAAGCCCGAACGCTAACAGTCCAGCCAAACAAAGCCGTTGAACGTTGGATCCCCTTGGATCCTTTGCAAGCAGGAGGCGGCATATCCGAAGTTCGAACACGACGTGAGGCACGAGTGAGCATGTGTTATGTACACATATAGAGTACATCTTACACGTATGTAGGATCTTCACACGTGCTTGGATAATAGTTATATTCTAGTATAAAAAGATACATTTAGTCAACGTCTTATAGAGCATAATCTTCTAACGACTACCTGAGGCGAATCCGCCAACGACATCTAGAGTAGAACGCGCCACATTACATTCTAGAATAGCTTAAGTTACACGACCGTCAACCTTCTGGCCGTTAAGGACAATGACTATGTAAGTCGTCCAAAACCGTTGTACATTCATTCTATATTCCTCCAATAAAGTATCTTCATCTCTACTTCGTCGTATCGAATCGCTCTTCACTTCTGTCGCTTCCCCCATCCATCCGCATCCTTAACACATGACCGTGCTCGAGGCTCGAGCGTATATATAAGTTGGTATAAACTTTAAAGTGCCCAAAAGTGCCCGTATAACCGAAATGCCCATAAACCGCCCGAGACCATGCATGCACCGAAACTATATACACAGGTATTCCTGGCCCCTGGATATTCTGTATCAACTAATTTGAGACACGTGATGTCGGGATAAATTCCATGCGGCATCTGATGGCCGTGAGGTGAAGTTCATTGCCACACGACAAATCGACAAGTTCTCATACTGTGATACATTTGTATACGCTCGTGTTCTCAGGAGTCAGGACCCGTCATAGTGTCGTCGGTTATCGAGATGCACGATACTTCCTGGCGGTCACAAGCGATAATGCTCTTGCGACCATTCGCGACAGCGGCGTGCAGTGGTCTTCCACCTGCTCCATAATCCCAGACTTCAGTCTTCAGAGTGGACTACGCGTCTCGATTTGATGCAAGTTTTTAACGTCCTAGTCCACTGATGATAAAATGCAATATTTTTGGCGGTCAGGACAGCGAGACAATACTTAGTTGAAAGTTGACAAAACATTATTGTCAACTCTTCCCGACTGTCGGTTGTGAAATACGTAGCAATGATCAATTATTGAACCCTGAGGGCGTTTATTCAGGTCCATTACCGCTCCTTGAGGCTTGCTCTCCTCCATCATCCACGCTGGGCAGTGGACGCTAGCAAGCGGGAGATTTGGTAAGATTGGCGTCAATCGAATAATGGCGACCACCTGCGACAGCCAGCGACGATGCCTCAGGTTTTCTTTAACCTGGTTTTACCCAGTTCCCCCATTTGAGCCTGACTGACATTCGCTGAATAAAAAAAGAGGTCCCCAGGGGCCAGGAAAGACGAGAAGTTGCGAGAAGTTGCGACTACAGTGGCAATGATTCTTGGCGTTTACCCACATTTACCTCTCGCTATTTGTAACCATCACCACCTGCTTTTATGCCGTATTGATTCTCAAGCTGATGTAGTAGCAACGTTGTCTTCAGTTTCACTATTTCATTGGATTCTGTCCCATATCGTCGAGTGACCTTGGTTTTCATTTACTGCTCTGAGACTGCCACTTGAACGTACTTCATGATCTCCGTCACATTCGCACCGATTGTGAAAGTGACTTCATGGTGCGTTACTAAGAGCAGTCAAGATCAACATGAAGCCATGTGTAACAGCTTATGAGACTCATGAGACTTATGACATGTTCTGTAAAGCCTCATGTACCTGTAGTGAACTTATCTTCGTCAATTTTGCCAGGTCTATGTATGTTAGTAATTGGTTTCAGTTGCGGATGGTACAGATGTCCATTTTCACATGTCGTCTTCAAATTCCACAAATGTCCTCGTCATTGTATGGCCCCCAAACAAATGCTAATGCGCCAGGCAAGAACAACAAACCTTGTGGTCAACAAAAGCTATGATGAGTACTCTGTCATTGTATCCTGGACAACTAAAGGCACTCATTCGCCCTTGCCAGTCCGCGCCTTCAAAATCAAGGGTGCCTGGTTCTGCAAGGGAGGGTGAGAGAAAGAGGCTTTGAAAGTTTCTTTTCCAAAAATAAGAAAAGGGTGCAGCTCCAAGTTCCAAACTTTGTACCCTCCAAAGCGTCAGTAATGACCCAAAAAATCCGAGTAGGCTGTATGATGCTAAGCCGCTGAAGCTCAACCGGTTGCAGCAATGTAAGATACGAAGGACTCTTTCAGAGTGTTGATGTAGACCTAGCGATGAAACAGACCCCTCCAAGTACGAGCAAATGAACATTGGAAAATACTTAGGGTCTGGTGCAGGCTGGAGTAAGGATGGGGGAGAAACTCCTCATCAAGAATTCAGCCAAATTTTCAAGGTCACGCATGCATATAAGCAGGTCGCAACAGGCATGAGAGTTGACAAGCCAGTAGAATGCCTCCTAATTGCTCAACCTGCTGTCTTCCTGCACGAAAGGTGCAAGCTTCCAGCTGTTGGCACTTCATTGCGGGCCCACATATGAACCTAATGCACAAGGGGCTTGCAGGGAGATATGCGGGAAAATGTTAAGGGGTGATAATTCCTGCGTGCGAAGGGGTCTCTCTGCTAGCCCCACACTGTAAGCAGGCACATTCCCGCCCACACTGCTCTTTTGGGCGGACCCTTCTTTCGATATAATGCAAGTCTGCCTGAGTCACCAGATGTAAGACAGTTTCTGAGAAAAGCTGGCCCCACTTCATGAAGCGTTTCGACACTTGCTGCTCATTAACTGACCAAAAATGATTGTAAAGCCTTCTCAAGCGCTAGCCCCAGCTGCGGGCATGCAAACAGAGGCAGCCCGGCCCCTTCGGGGGATCCGCTTGCCGCCTCCCTTTCTTGATGCATACTCTCAGTGTCCAACCAAATCTGACTATGAGGAAGCAAGTCTCACTGTGCAAGCTGCATGCTGCAATGTTAGCATGCGTTAGTTGTGGCTTTGAATGCCCGGCACATCTCGCATTTACAGAGAATGAGAGGTCGTGCATGTAAATGAAGATGTTTCCATTTCTGATCACTCATCGTGGCAGACTAGATAGAGGTATCGCTGTGATGACTATTATGATTCAAACTTAACCTCTTCCTCTCTTAGTTAACAGCTGCATGCAAGCTTGACGCCAAACAAGAGCTCAGTAAAGAATGGACAGTGCCATCTGGTTTCTCTATTTGCATACAAGCCCTAAGCGCAAAAGATGTACTTGCACGCTGCACGTACTCATGCTTTCTTTCAATTTGCTCGGCAGGTACTTCATCAGGGAAGCGTCTAGAATTATACATGCCGCTGCAGCCGCTGCAGCCTACTCCAAGAAATGTTTGGCATTACCGGCCAGCCAGTCTCGCGTCATGCGGAGTCTGAAGCTGTCCCATATTCTGACACATGTTGGTGCAGAAAGAGCAACATTCTTCCTTCCGTGTACAAACTCTTGTTGTGCTCGTTCCAATCACCACGTCACCCCACCCTATGGGGAAACTTCAAACACTTCCTCGGGGACAAGGAATCGCAGCCCCACTGCCTGCTCCCGCCCAAACAGAGTGAACAAACGCAGAGAAACAACGGGCAGCTCAGTCCACAGCAAACAGGCACAAACCCCGCTCGCCTTGGCCACCTCCACAACGTCTCGTCTCCTCCATGCTGCATTTTCCAGAAACGCCCCATGCAGGAGAGAGCCCCCCCGCTCCGAGCCTCGGTGCACCCGACTGCGGAGCTCAGAAATCGTCCTCTGCCTCAGGTAGGCACACAGCACCCTTATGCCCTCTCCATATTCTAGGCACGCCGCATGAAATAGGCGCACTCTAGGCACGCTGTAGGCACGCCACATGCCCCTACGCGCTCGCACACCCGTGCACTACTCACTCGTGCTCGACTCGACTACGTGCTTGGACAAGACGCGCGCAACCTCCGGCCAGGCCCCGCAGCCGAGAGATGGCATGTGAGGCATTCGAGCATACAGCACACACTCCCTGACACAAGCACACACACGGAACGTCGCCTTTCCGTAGCGCAAACAAGTGCAAGATCGCTCAAGCTTCAGAGCTGAGGACGCCGGATGCAGAGAGCGGAGGATGGCGTGGCATCCACGCAGAGCACGCAGGCCTGTAGTTGAGGACAGGTGGCGAGCGCTAGATAGGTGGCAAGCGCGCACCCTGGCAAAGCCGATGTCGGCGTCGCTGTGGTCCTTCTCCCTCCCCGCGGCATCGCCCACATAGAAGGAGCTGCACAGTGCAAAGCGCTTGCTGCCAAGTGTGAGGCCTTTTGTGACTCGGCATTGCCACCTGTCGCAAAAACCTGCGACCAAGCACCTCGTCAGGTGCGCTCTCTCTCTCTCCCTCTCTCGCGTTTTCGATCGGCACAGTGCACGAGAAAAAGTGCGCTCTCCGTGCAACGAGGGGCGGTGTGCTACAGTGCAGGACAAACGGAGCGCCCCCTGGCGCGTATTTGGCACAGCACATGAGAGGCGGTGCACTCTCTCACGCCTTTGGGCCACAGTGTGGGTTGAAAGTGGGCTCGCCCTGTCGCGCTTTTAGCACGCTGCACAGAGAGAAAGGGCGCAGAGAGGAGCCAGAGCAGAAGCCGTAGCAGCGGGGTGCACTCACACGACCAATGGACCCTGACCCAACACCCTACTCCTAAGACCAAAACTCCATCCCTAATATGCAGGAGGCACAGGCTAGCTAGCATCAGCACAGCTCTTGTATTGAACTCCACAAAGAATCAGGTTCTGCTGGAGGATGGATAGCAGCATCGGGGAACCAATATCATTGAACGATTAAGAAAAGAGCACAGTAAAAAGTGGAGAGCTAGAGAAAGACGTAGAGACGGAACTCTACCTACCACCTTCAGCACGAGGGGCGTTTCGAGGGAAGGATCTGCGGACCAAGAGAACGTGCTGCGAGCTTGTTGGTCCAGGTGGCGGGGAGAGGAAGCAGCTTACGTCTCCATGTCGATGGGGACACCGTCGTTGAAGTGGCTCTTGAGGAGCTGCCACATGCCAGCCCCAGGCTTGCGACAGGTGTCGCCCGTCCCGCTCTTTCCACACGCTATGAACACCTGCAGCTTTGCAGAAGGCCGCATGCACAATCAGAGAGAGGGATGAGGGTTAATCTGAAAGGCAGTGTGCAAGCTGCAGTAGGAAGCAGTGTTTTCCGCACTCATGGACACACACAGTTGCCAAGAGACGTCATAGACTCGGGCGAGCTCCATCAGCACTTGGTGTTCTCAGCAGATTGCAGCACAACCACAGCAGCCACATGCTCGCATGCGCACACTGTGGGCGCGCACGTGTGCATGTACGCCCATGAGCAGACGGCTAGTTCTTCCCCTTTCTTGACACGCTCATATGCACAGACTGCAAGCGCGCACATGCATGTACATGCTCATATGTACGCATGCTCACTCTCCCTCTCTCCACACACACACACGCACACACACACACACACATGCACGGACACACACACACGCGCACACACACACACACATATGCACGGAGACACCCGCACACACACAGACGCCCACACGCGCGCGCACAGACACACACACACACACATGCACACGCGCTTGCATTGCATTCGGCGCCACCGCGGGCCCAAACCAAGGAGGGGCGTACCTGCACGGGCACGCCGACCTCTGCCATGAGGCCCACCAGGCGCCCTATTTTGGAGTCCACAGCCTTCTGGCGCGTGTTGATGAAGCGGTCAATGTTTGACTCGTTGGTGAATATGACCTACGCCCACACGCTCCGTGGGAGGGGGGAGCGAGGAAGGCAGGAAGAGAGGGAGGGAGGGAGGGGAGAGAGGGCAGCCCACCGGGAGTGGACCTTCATCAGACCACAGTATAGAGCGTTGACCCCCTCGAGAAACTGCGCTTCTCAATGACTGCTTCGCGCAGCTTGTACACATTTGTTTACATGATGAGTGATGCATAGTGTGCACACCTCACCTACAGATACGAGGTCCCGGGTACAGCACCTCTTGCTATCAGAGAAAGTATAAAACTCTTGTCAGAGTTGATGCATTGCTGTTGATATCCGCCAACATGGATGCATGCGCGCCAACCCAAACACGCAAGACCCGGCGTGTATGAACTCTGTCGTGCACACAGCAGATTGCCGTGCGTTTTCAAGAGGAGGAACAAGAGGAAGGAGGAGTATGCAGCAGAAGGGACGGGAAGAGGGAGCCGGCAGGCATGGGACACATCAGGGGGGGCGCCTGCAAAGATCGGGACCCCCCCTTTGTGCTGACACGTGTCTTCAACATGGACCTGTATGTACACGCCTCCAAACTTATCACAGGCCGTCCAACACATCAGCCGGTATGCATCATGCACGTACACTCGCACACGCACACGCGCACACACGCGCACACACGCACACGCACACGCACATGCACACGCACACACAGAGAGACATGCAAGGGAACAACGTTTGTGTCGGTGTACCTGAGGAGAGAGGAGAGAGGACAGGACTGGAGAGGAAAGGAGAGGTTAGAGAGGAGAGGAGAGGAGAGGAGAGGAGAAAAAAGAAGGGAGAAGGGAGCCAGGAGAGAGGAGAGGTGGGAGGAATGGAGCGAGGAGAAGAAAGGGAGGAGAGTAAAGAGAAGGAAGAGGCGGCAGGGAAGAAAAATAGAGAGGAGAGGAGCACATGACAGAGCAAAGAGATGGAAGAAAAGAAGGGGGATGAGACGAGAGGAGAGGAGAGGAGAAGAGAGAACAGGGAAGAGAAAGGGAGCAAGGAGAGAAGAGACGAGGAGGGGGGAGATCAAGGGGACATCACAGGCAGAGGAGGAGGAGGAGGAGGAGCAGGAGGAGGAGGAGCAGGAGCAGGAGCAGGAGGAGGAGGAGGAGGAGGAGACGCCGCGCACCAGCTTGAAGCCCTGTGAGTGAAACTCCCGCAGCTTCGCCGGCACGCACGCGTACATGAGACGCCAGGCGTGCGCGCCCGGCCTGCAGGGAAGCGCCCCGCCCGCCCGCCCGCCCGCTCGAGATGCACACTTCAGGGGCGGGCGGTGTCCTTTGCCAGGTGTGGTGAAGCAGAGGGTGGCACAACCGGGGGACGAGCGCGACACCACGTTTGTGCATACAGAGCGTGCATGCGAGTGTGTGCCGGAGCGCGTGTATGGTAGAAGTCAGTAATCATTCCACATTCCAGAGGAGGCTCGGGCTTAGGAGCAAACTCCTCCTGCAAGGAGCGCGCCCCTTTTCAAATGCCGTAGTTTTGCACAAACCACACGTTTCATATTTAAATCAAAGAGCTCCTCAGAAGAGGGCATTGCTCGTGGAGCATTGCTCACGCCACATAAGAGTGAAACACGCAACCGAGGCACGAGCTTTGACCCCGGACAAAAGCTCGAGGGAACGACACGGCCACGCACGGACAAACAGAGTGCGCACGCGCGCGCGCATGCATGCATGCACAGCGCTTGCACGCACGCAGTGGCGTCGGGACGCGTGTGCACGGATGCAACGCTCTCTCCTTGGCTTTGGGACACCCTTGCTGAGAAGAGAAAGGCTGAGACCCCCAGAGGGGGACGACCGGGGTTCACAACGAGATAGGAAGCAACCGATTCCACGCCCCCTAGCTTACCCCAGAAACTCTAACTTTCACCCTTGCCCCGCCCTTGAAATGCCCACGCCCCTGAAGCCTGAGGCTCTGAGCCCCCTCTCACACCCACGGCAAGCGAGCAGCACCCTCTCACGCCTTCCAGGCCCATTGAGGGCAGTCAGCGAGGTGAAAAGTGAACTGACGGGGGTCATTGATTAGAATTGGTCCTGCCCCAAGGCAAGGAGGAAGAGGGAGGGAGGGAGGGGGGGAAAATAGGGGG
>WELA01007148.1:103415-114868 GCA_009602735.1 Mesotaenium endlicherianum
TGGGGGGGTTGCGGGGGGGGGGGGGCAGACGAGAGCCCACTCTACCTGCGCACGCTCGTGTTGACCAGGCACCCGTCAAAGTCAAAGGCCGCCACTTTCTTGGAGGCCGCCACCCCCGCGCCCTGCCACAGCCTGCCACCTGTCATCAGCAGCCGAGCGGAGTGGCGTGACAGCTCACACCGCCGCCGCTGCCGCCGCAGCGACACCGGACCTCCACCGGCGAAGCACGGCCAGCCTCGCCCGCTCTTGCCACAGGGGGCCAGAAAATGCCGTACCGCAGAAGTCAAACACATAGCCATCTTGTACACCAATCGCTGTATGTCCATATGAACGTAAGCATATACATGTATATCGTAAGACCATAAAGATGCACATACAGGCATATATATACAACATATGCCTATATATACGTAGCGATACATATCTATATATAGATAAGTATATGTATACATGGATGCGTATACATGTATATATAGATGTGTTCAAACTCCACCCATGTGCATAAATATTTACACCGTGTGCAGGTGGGGACGCAGGCAGCAGTCCTCCCAGCAACCAAGCAGCCCTGCCAGAAGCGTCGAGCGCGAACACGTACTTGCGCGCAAGCTGCTCGCGCCTCACCTGCGATATGATGACCGTGTGATACGACTTCCACCCCTCTGGCAGCCGGGCTCCCTGCAGGCACCAGAGACACCAAGTCAATAATCGAGCAGCGAGGGCAGCGAGCGGTATTGATCGAGCCCCCCTGGCCATCACGAGCGCGCGTGCGGTCTGCTTGATGCTTGGTGCTTACAGCCACTAGGGAACGATTGGAGGCGGTGGGCTCGGGCTGATAACTTCATGCAGGATATATTGCTGGAGCTATGCGCCCCAACGATCTCAATTACCCCAATTGCCTATGCTTGCATGCCATGGTGTGTATGAAAGACTCTCCATCTTACAAAGCAACCGACACAAGACTCGACAGATTATCATGTCTGCATTGAACAAGTCGCCAACTACGCGCTCGAGTTTCACCTGCTGCAGATTACGCACGCGGCTGTGTGCTCCAGTCACACACTCTGCCGATGGTCATGCGGGCCCGCGGTGCACAGCCTGCAGGTCACGCGCGAGCGCGCGCGCGTGTGCACTGGAGTCACATGCCCCCCAGGCCTGCTGGAGCAGGGCACGCCACCCTAGCTGCGGAAGACGACACGTGTGCAAAGGAATGCATCTGCTCACTCACCTTGTAGCTGTTCGACAGCTGTCCCGGCGTGAACCGCTCCAGGACCGTCTGCCAGGAGGATTGGCCCGAGCTCGCCACCTGTCAAGAAGGACGTCGGATACCGACATGGCTGAAGTGAGAAGCCGTTTTTTTTTTGGGGGGGGGGGGCTCTGTGCAGCAGACAGCACAAGGTTGCCACATGTCAGAAGAGGGATGGCATGATTAACGCAGCTGCTCTCTTCCTGCTCGCTCACCCATCAAGAGGCAGAGGGCGGCAGCGGGTGCTAGTCCCCCTTTTCTGAACAGTAACATCAAAACACTTCCTTATTCTTGGTACGATAGACAAGAAACTCTCACCCCTCTAGAACCTGCACACCAGGTTGAAGCAAGTCAGTGCCGGGAGCTACCAATGAACGCGTGTGCATGCGTGCCTGCGGGCATGTGTGTGTGTGTGTGTGTGTGTTTCCATGTGTACGCGCGTGCGTGGGTCCACTTGTGTGTGTACTGTATGTTGCGGTGAAGTCAACCTTAACAGCAGAAGATTTCTCTGTCCATCCGGGGCAGACAGCAGGTATGCAAACCTTGGCGGATTCTAGTCGCGCGCCGCCACCTAGCACCAGCTTGCGTTTAGAGACGTCCTCAACCTCCCCCTCTGCGCCTCCATCTGGCGCATGCTCAGCCTTTCGCTTGAGACTTGCGACACCCGCAAGCTCCCTGATCTTTGCTTGATCCGCCGCCTGTCAGATTGGCAGGCACAGGTGTTGCCTGCTCAGCGCATTCAGGTGTAGATATGCTATATATCCATATACTGACACACACGCGCATATATACTCATACTTAGGCTACTCATGAGACTTCAAGAGGAAGACGTGATCCTGTCTATCGGAACAATAAGCTGAATAATGCGGGTAAGGTGGTGGTGGCGCGCGTGCATCTCAGTGATCTCATGTGCTCCGCTTCACATGTGTGTATGTGTGTGCGTCCCTGAGTGTGTGAGTGCGTGTGCGAGTGCGTGTGCATGAGTGCGTGTGCGTGAGTGCGTGTGCGAGGGCGTGAGTGCGTTTTCATGAGTGCGTGTACAAGTGCGTGCGTGTGAGTGCGCATGTCTGTATGTGCGGAGTGCGTGTGCGCGTGCGTGTGCATGAGTGCGTGTGTGTGCGCGTGTTATGTGTAGGAGTGCGTGTGTGCGTGTGGAGTGCGTGCGCATGGGTATACGCTTGTACCTATCCACAAATGCTCTTATGACATCAAGTGCACGGGTCACTCCGATCAAAACAGCTGCATCTGCACCTATATCAGTCGTGATCCGACGAAGAAGATAGGGGACCTAGGTCAGCACTCTCACAGCACCATGAAGGCAGGTGACCCGAGCCTGGAACAGACCGACGGGACCAGCAGCAGCAGCAGCAGCAGACGAGAAGGAAGAACAGAGAAGCCGCAGAGGGACAAGAGTATGCGGCCCTTTACTGTGGGCCTTTGCATGCTTGCAACCACGGCACCAGGGGTGGTGCTCATGTGGCATCAAGTCACAAGCACACACGCGTGCGCATGTGTGTGTGTGTGGGAGGGGGGGTGTGTGNCGCATTATTCAGAAATTAGGGTGTGAGCCCGTGGGTCTCCATAAAGCCACAAGCGCAATTTGGGCAGTAGCCAAGTGTTCCGTCAGAGTCGTCGAGCAAGAGACATGCCGCTCTCCAGGCGTAGAAGCAAAGCAGACAACCTTGTGAGCCCTCCCCGGTATCCGCCCCCAGAAGGGAAAGAATGACACGTCTTAGCAGTATTTTGGAGTGTGCACAGATCGGACAGGCCCAAGCTGGACAGACCGCAGCTGAATCGCTGCAGCCGCCTCTGCTGTGCAGAGGGGCCAGACCCCAAGCCAGTTCTGCTCAACACATTTCAGTGTGTGAACGGGCCCGACCCAAACTGGCTCAGGTTCAGCGCCTGCAGTGTGTGAAGGGGCCCGGCCCAAACCAGTTCACGACAACTGTCTGCTGTGCGTGAGCGGGCCAGACCAGCCACGGCGCGTGCGTGATGCCCCAGACAACCACTGCCCTTTGGCCCTACAGGCTGCCAAGTGGCGGGGCAGGAGAGCCGCCACCTCTGGACCACTGCTTCTCAAAGAGCATACGGCGTGGCCTGAAGCATGCATGAGGCTCTGACGACGACGCCTATGTTGCGCAAAGACATTGTCTTCATAGCTGTCGGCCATTGGCATGCAGGTATAGAACAAAAGATGCCAGCTTCAGGGTAAGCGCGCATATGTGTGTGCATGTGTGTGTGTGTGTGTGTGTGTGTGTGTGTGTGTGTGTGTGTGTGTGAGTGTGTTTCCACGCGTGAACTCATATAGGATAAGCAATCTGTGTTTTCAAGGGCGATGCAGGAAGCGTGTGCTGGTGCCATGTGTCACACCTTGAGGACGGAAAGCCCGCCGACTTGAAGCAGTGCTTCGGGGCTGCAATCGGCACCGCTCTCGGCGTAACATGTGGCGTGGTACCTGCAGCAGCAATCGACAGGTGGCGGCAGGCGGCGACCCGATTGTCTATAAACCTGGGATGCGTGGTGCTGGCAGGAGCCCTCGTGCTGACTTTGCTGAGGCGGTGATGACGGCCAGAGAGCGGAATCACATTATAGGATTAGGGTTGAGGAGTACGCTTAATGGTGAGGGTTAGACTTCAATTTGCACACACACATACGCACACCTACGTGCGTGCAACCACGACATTACCCTTGCCAGTCAACGCGGCTATCTATCCACAAGCCGTGACAAATGCCCCCAAACAATCACCAACAATCACAAGGGGGCAGGAAGAGAGAGAGGGAGTGGGGAAGGGAGGGAGGAAGGGAGTCTACGTCTCCAAAGTTAGTGTGTCCTTGACGCCAAGGCACCTCCTAGCAACCTGCTTGGTATTAAAAAAAAATGGTAGACACTTCTGCCGCACTGTCCCTTCCACTGCACATCGTGCAGCCGGTTGTGGGGCGGCCCGAGCATGAAGGATAATAACAGCCACAATCGTTGCGTGCATAGTCTGAGCAAACGGTATGAGCACCGCACGGAGATGCAGCGCCAGCACATCGTGACATTGTAAATGTGCACAACCGGGGAGGAGCTGACGGCGGAGGGGGTGAGGCTGCGCACGCGCACCATCTGGTGATGTCAAACCCCCCAGGGGCCTTGCTGATGCTCCCCAGGCGGAGCTCCCCCTTGTCGATCTTTGCCCCGCACCCCCTGCATGCACCCCAGGACGATTTTGCATACTCCGCCACGGCACTCATTCTGGGGACCAGATTGCGCACGCTACCGCTAAGCCCTTCCGACGTATGCATGCATCTGCGAATGTGCGTATGGCTATGGCTGTAGCTACGGCTATGACTATGGCTATAGCTAGGGTTGTATCTGCGATAAGTCCAAACTAAAGCCCAAAAGGAGTACGGGTTGCACGCCCTTGGCAGGTCAGCACAGCCGAAAAGGGCGGCTCTGATTGGCTCTGAGGACGAGGAGGACCGGAAGACGCCTTGCAGACGATGAGGCCACCTGGCGAGCCGAGAGGCTGCCAGAGAATTGCGCCTGAGGGCCAAGAGACAGAGGAAGCGAAGCGCTGTCTCAGTTCTGAGGCCCTCAAGGCTCCCTAGAAGCTGCGTGGGGCTTAGGGTTAGCTCTGTAGGGTTTAAACTGTTAAGGTTAAGCTTTGCACGGTTTAGCTTAAGAGCAAAGTTGAACTCAGTAGGGTTTACACTAATGAGGTTTTGCCTTGCACGGTTTTTAGCTCAAGAGTAGGGTTTTGCTTAGCAGGGTTTAGCTTTACAGATAGGGCATGCAGGAGTTAGGGTTTAGTGGCGGGAGCGCGAGTTGCTGCCTCCGCGCGCGTGTGCGCTAAAGCCCAAACCATCACCCAAAACCCCTCATGCTTGTGCGCGAAGTAGCGACTTTCCGAGCTCCTTCCGCGTGTGCTTCCCGTCCCCCTGTTTGCTATCTCCAACACGGAGGCATTCCGACCCCTCGCGGAAAATTGGTCATGATGATTCATCTGGGCCAACCTTGTCTCTATCTGCTCGAATGAGCACATGCAGAGAATATCACTGACTCGAACGTGTATGTGCACAAGCACATGCGGACTTGCGTGGGGCGTGTATGTGTGTTTTCGTGGGGTCGGAAGGGAGTGTGCCTGCGTGCACGTGCGTGTGAGAGTATGCCTCTGTGAACGCGTGCGTGCATTTGCCTGTCTATGATAAAATGAGTGGACACATTGAACATTCACACCAGTAAACGCACTCGTGCAGAGACGGCTAGAGATACTGCCCTATGTCGAATGGTGAGGACAAGATTACGATAAGGCTTGCATCAACAAAACTTGAGTTTTGACGAATCCTGGAAGACATGGAGCATCAGGCAAAGGCAGGAGAGGCAGGAGGATCTGTCTGGCACAGGCCGTATCTGGCACAGGCTGTATCTGGCACAGGTAATATTTGGCACAGGGAGTGTTGGCACACAGCCAGTGAAAGCAGCAGACAAAGGGGCTGGGAGCTATGCATAACCATGACCTCTTGCGAGACTTACTCGCAAGCCCACCTGGCACCCCTCCAGCAGCGCTGCGTGGAGAGCGCGGCACCTGTATGGGTGAATCTAGAAGCGCTCGTCAGCAATTGTCAGAGAATCTCATTCAGAGTCATCACGGGGCACCTTTGAGATAAGTTACATCAGCTGGGCGTTGTGCATATGTGCAGGTCCAGGGGTGATTTCTTACTCCCCTCTTCTTCAAAAATATATGGTGAAAGCTTGTTTTATTAATATGCTGGGAACAAGAAAGCCCTCACACTCTTAAGCCCTTGAGCCCTAAACCCCGGCGCGTAAGGAGATTAGCAGTCTGCTTTCTCAAACGAGTCATTAAGAGGCAGGCATAAAGTATCAAGGTTTGGGGTTTGGAGATTCAGAGTGAGGCCCAAGACATTAACTAGGCTTATGATTCTGCTCATCAAGTAACAGGTGATGAAGTGGAGAGTGTGGGAGGGGCATTGCAGACAACAGCTAAGACCAGTGACATCTGAGACGTCCCTGGCCACTCAAATAAAAATCAGCCAAGGCACAGCTTGTAGAAAGATTCAACAGAACATGAGAGAGCACGAGTGAAGATTTTTAATGCTGAAGTAGGAGATGGTTGTAGCCGTAGGGTTTGGGGCCGATACATTCGCATTCAGGATAAGCTACATGTAGCTGAGTCATTCATACATAAGCACATAGCATACAGAAACCTCGTCATCCGATAACGAGGTCAACAGATTACGGCCTACTTTGAGGGGCGATAACAGAGAGAGTGAACGTTGGTAGGGCACCTTCCTACCTGATAAAAAATTCAGCTTCAGATACGCTCCGCTTACTTGCATGATACGCAGACGCAGACGAAAATGCCGAATCCTAGCATGAGGAAGGTACTTGTTGATTGGTTGTTTCGATGAAGAAGTTGCGTTTCAAAAAGCGAGTAACTTAAGCGGTAGGACTGAGGCTCACGGGCATGTGATGAGGATCTAGAATTAGGTCACGTAATGCCTACACTTTCACCTCTTCCTAAGTAGCACTGACCCACACGGTCGCTCCTGTCGTGCCAGTTAACGACCTCGAACTTTCTGGTCCTGCTGCAAGGCAAATATGGAGGAGCAGGTCGTGCTATGCCATGCATGCAAACTTATGCAGACCTCACCAATCCTCACCACCATGTACGAGTCACAGCACATGCATTGACTGGAAGTCTTGTGCTTTTTTATTGTAGGAGTCCAAACTGGTCCAAACGCGAAGCTTTGAAAGAGCGTTGACATATTTTCTTCCTCTTGTTTTCTGCAATCTTTGCTGATCTAATTGGATCTAATATTCATTTTGAGATCTTTGCAGATCTTTGCCTTCTTTCTGCCCCTAGATTTTGGAAGGTTAATATACTTCAAATAGATAAACGTCAGTGAACAATATATATAAAATATATATATATATTTTCACGTACTGGCACTACTGGTCACTACAGCATTCGATGGCGGGGAAAAGTGCTCCAGGTGCGCATGCAAGCCAGTGCAAGCCAGCAGCAAGCCAGTGCAAGCCAGTCAGCCAGAGCGAGCTTGTGTGAGCTGGTGCAAGCCAGTGCAAGCCAGTTCAAGCAAGTTCTCGCAATTATGTCGGTTGCTCTTTATAGCCGTCGACGCTGGCCGCATCGGCTAGATGTAACAGGAGAAGAGTTGGAGGCGTGCCGATGGTTTGGAAGCTTCTGGCGCTGTGTGCCGCTAGACACCGGTAGATGATGGTCTAGCGAATGTGGATACAATCGGGCCAGCAAGCTGGACAAGCCCAAACAATTCCTGAGCGGTGACTGGCGGAGAGGTAAAGAAGGGATAAGCAAGACCGGATATGCAATTGTGCCACAAGTGGTGACATGTAAGAAATAATTATGGATTGCTATAAGCAGGAATTTTTAAGAGTTTATCCTAAATGACGAGGAGATCTCACCATGCCGATTCCGCGGCCGAGATGACGGGAAGAATAACGATCGACGCTCGGATAGGCTTTCGTCGATGCCCTAGTACCGTCAATTCCCACCTGCACTTGCTTACGACTGAGGTAGAGGGGTGGGAAGAATTTGACTGGAGGGCCAGCTCGCTTCATGTCCTTCTTTCCAGTACAGTAACAAGCTGAATCCAGTGTTGCTTCTACTGTCACATTCACTCTCATTGTACTCTCAGCTCAATTTTGTACTTCCCTCATCAAAAATGGCTTCCCTCGTCGCTGCTTCCGTTGCTGTCCCCTCATTCTGCGGCCTCAAGGCTCAGGTCAGCCAGAAGGCTGCCCCCAAGACCTCGGTCTCCGTCAAGGTTGCCCCCGTCTCTTGCTCACTCCGCTCTGATGTTGCCAAGGCACTCGTTGCTGGAGGTGCCAGCCTTCTGTTGGCTGCCAGTGCCAATGCCGCCACCGTGAAGATGGGAGGTGACGACGGAAGCCTGGCTTTCGTCCCCGCTTCAGTCTCCATCTCTGCTGGAGAGTCCGTGAACTGGGTGAACAACGCTGGTTTCCCCCACAACATCGTCTTTGACGAGGATGCCGTTCCTGAGGGAGTGAAGGTTGATGCCATCTCCCACGAGGACTACTTCAACGCCCCCGGCGAGGGATACTCAGTCAAGCTGACTGTGCCCGGCACATACGAGTACTACTGCGAGCCCCACCAGGGAGCTGGCATGGCTGCTAAGATCGTCGTCTCATAAATTGTGGGAGCAACGCTTTTATAATGTAAGCCCCTCACTCGGTTCTCATGTGCCTAGCGAAAGGACATCTTTTGACAAACAACAGGAGTGTGAAGTCGTAACGTATATTTTTAGTGGTGTATATTTTATTTGCTTGTGCATGTGCTACCCCCCATTGCTTTTGTTGTCGCAGCTTACTTTCCAGTTGAATCTTCTTTGTGATCTCAATTAACGTCACATCACCCTTCCTATTCCTGCAGATGGAGATCAGGTGATTCAGTTTTCCGAATGACCGCGAATTCGCAAGGTCATTGGACACCCTAAAGGATTTCGAGCCTCTACGTAATTAGATAGAAACTCTAAATTCTGGGCAAATGGCCTTTGTCACTCATGGTCTACCAATGGCTACCTGCAGCACCAGCTGTTCGGTTTTCAAGGAAGTTGTACATTATGTAAATGATACAGGCCATTCTTCAAGCCTGGCTGTTCGACCCCGTTCCATATATTGTTGTGCTGAGCTATTTCAATGTCTGTTGTCATGCGACTCTGTTTAGTTGATGATGTAAGACTGTCGTGTTTCAGTTTTGCTTTGAAACAGTCAATGTGCAAGTGTGTCTGTCACTTTGATTTTTGGAGTTAATTTGCTAACAGTTAATTTTGCTAATCATGTTCCATGTATGGTCTGGAGGCGGTAGGTGTAGTACTTGGCTCATTTTTCGCCACTGCCACCAGAAGGTGGTGTATGTGTAGCATTCATCATTCAAGCACGTCAGGAATGTGGATATAACTTTTGGTAATGACTCTGAAGCAAAATGTATATGTGAAAGCCACCTGTTGTAATGTGTAAGCTGCCTGGGTCATGATTTTAAATTTGTATGCATGTAATGGTACAAAAAACGTGTGTTCGTAGAACTGTCATTGAGTTCAGCGCCATTGCATGCAAAGTAGATTCAACAGGTACAGTAGAGCCGCAATAAGTGGGTCATGCTGTTTTTCAGGGGTGGTTGTTGGTTTATTCAAGAAAGTCTGTTCATAGCTTGATGAAAGTTGCCAGAAGCTGGCCACCATATTCATGATGAAGTAGCCAAAGTAACAGGCATTTAGAGCTTGCATCTGCAGCACATCTGCCTGCAGTCCATATTGCAGTCTGGACACTCACAATACACATCTTGGTGGGAAATAAAAAATATTGTGAAGTCAGAGAATCAGCATCTGTGTGAACCTTTGTAGAATCAATACCTGTTTGCTTTTAGTATTCCCATGGTCATCCTACTTATTGTAAAGAGTGTCAATTGTGGTTAAATGCAAATAACTTTTTGGACAACATATCAGTCCATCCAATACTATGGATAGCAGTTCAAACTTGTATACAAATGAGCAAGGATTGACAAAAGTAGATGACCTGTTGCACTTGCAAATGTGAAGAAGCCATCTCATAGTGTGGAATTATATGCTAGTACTGTAAATGTACTCTAGAGCCAAGACAGAGTAATGTAAGTGGCTTTACATACTAATCAGCTGGAATAGTTCAGACCTAGGTTGACTCAACAAGTATGTGAAGCATTAGAAGCGAGCATAATAGTATCCTCATATGACACTGGTGTATAGCCACATGATTAGCTGTTGATCACAGGGTAGTTTGATTGTGGGGGGATCACCATCCTCGCGGGTCGACGGAAGATCCTTGCAATGAATATCCTTTTACACCAGCATCCTTCTCCAGTCTTCTATTCTGCTCTTTTTATTGCCCAGGTTCATGAAAGGGGCTCCGAAGGTAAAGCCCTCCTTGTGGAAAAGGCTTATTAAGATCGACAGTCAGTAAGCAGAAGCCAGCACTTCTACATATTTACTAAGTAGTTCCAGAAACACAACCTTATTAACGTTCAGGCGCCAATGATTGGAACCAAGCGTATTCCCCACCATTGCATTGCATAGACATACATTAAAACCAAAGATCCCTAAAATACAAGAATAAGATTTCAAGGACATGCAGAGGCTAGCCTGCATAATCTGCCCTCGCATATTTTTCTTCTGGGTAGTACTTGGCTATGACAGTATTTCCTCCAAACTTGCGATTGTGTAGAGAAGTCTTCGCCTTCTGTGCCGCAGCTGTGTCACCATATTCCACAAAGACCTGCAAGGCCAGAGAAAGTTCAGACATGAGTTCCACAGCTGCCCCCCCAGGAAAGTTCCAAATATCAACGAGCACTAACAACCAGGAATAAGGGTTCAATCAGCAATTCAGGACGGCTTATCTCTGAGACAATCTGACAAGACTGAGAGCCAGATGTGAGAGATCGAGAACCCAGAAGGGCCACACCATTGACAACAGCACACAAACAGGGCTGAAGCACTAATTCCGTCTCCCCGGAGGACAGTGCGTAGACCACACAGAGCAGTTACTATAGACCTCATGCTTCCAGCTTGCAGGGGCTAGAGGGAGGGAGGAAGAGAGAGAGGGGGACGGAGGGAAGGGAGAGAGAGAAAGAGGGAGTAAGGGAGTGAGGGAGCGAGGGAGGGAGGGAGGGACAGGGGGAGGCAGCTTGCAGGTGCTAAAGAGAGCGCGCGAGAGAGAGAGAGNGGGGGGGGTAAAGGTGGCACTTACTTTGCCGACGCCAGGTGTGGGCTCTCCCTCGGGGCCAGGGCGAGGTATCACCAGATTCACCACGGTGCCTGTCACATGCCACCACAAGGGGGAAGGGAGGCGGAGAGGGGGGAGCCAGGAGGGGAGAGGGGCTTTCGCGTCAGTAAAAAAACTCCCCCAATGACCTGCAATGTGACCTGTACGCAGGCAATCAACAATTTGGACTGATTCACACAAATAATAGAATCTGGAAGTGAGAAAGCCCTACGACATGCCTGACAAAATCCTGGATGCGTGAGAGAGGGGGAGGGCGGGAACCCACCGTGTTTGGAGCACTCCTCCTTCATGTCCTCCAGTATGTCCTGATAGTCCTCGTCACTCACCAGCTCCTTGGGGTCCACCACCTGCAACACGTAGATTCAATACAAGGGGAGGGGGGGGGGGGGGGGAAGG
>WELA01007148.1:123711-160188 GCA_009602735.1 Mesotaenium endlicherianum
GGGGGGCTCAAGCAAGAGGGGTTTGGGGAGGGGCTAGATGAGTTGATGGAAAAGAGGGGGGGAAGCATGGGCCAGGCCTACCTGAGTGTTCATGAAAGGGAACATGTTAGGAAACATCATATTGGGCATCCCCGGCAAGCCCATGCCCCCCGCCATGCCTCCGCCCATGCCTCCTCCCATGCTTGCCATGCTCCCCATGCCGCCCATGCCTCCCATGGCGCTCATCCCTCCCATGCCGCCCATGCCTGCCATGCCGGCCATCCCAGCCATCCCGGCCATGCCAGCCATGCCCGCCATGCCGGGCAGGTTCGGCATTCCTGCACAAGGGACGAATGCAACGGGCCGTTACAATCAAATCATAAGTTTCAGACATTCCTCACTTGACTAAGCGGATAATGCATGGTTATGCAAAGCACAGGTCCTCTAAAAAACAGGAGGGTCACCATATCAGATACGACGAGTCCCCCAATGCCGCCAACCCAGTATCCTGCATGAGGGCGGGCAGGCAGGCAAGCTCCGGGTGATGTACTGGTAGCAACAAGCGTACAGACACAGTGGCGTGCGCTTACCAAACATTGAAGCAGGGTTGGAGCCGCTGGTGGCTGAGGCTGTCTGCAGCTGGGTGCCTGCAGATTCCATGGACAAAGCACGAGGTGAAAGGGAAGGCATTTGTGAGATGACGGAGAGAGAGACAAGGCACCAAAGGTTTGGGGAGCCACGAGTATATTATGAGGAGGAGCTGGCATCTAGCAGCAAAAGGTTGAGCTGGCATCTATTGGTAAGGAGCTGGCATCTACTGACAATCAGAGATGCCCACACTTGCACTGTGTGGTTGCAGTTGAAGGCTGCAACGGCTTCTGAGCTGAGTCAGCATGCACTCAGGTGGTCCCAGGAGTAGCCATGCATTTTTCGACGTGCCCCCCCGCCGAACTTGCAGATATTGCTTGATTAGAGACGGAGCAGTCAGTGATACTATTGCATTAGTCTGACTCAGATGTCATCTGCAAGGTGCCCCTTTTACGTCATTCATAGCAAAAGCCAGAGAAAAAGAGAGAGAAGGAGGGGGGGCCAAATGCACCAGATCCATTGCACAAGCGCAATACTAACTTTTCGCGTTGCAACTTCCACAACATTAGCCCAAACAGAGGCGTGATTCCAACCAGAGATGCTAGGCGCAGTAGATGCTCAGAGGCTGAAAATTTGCGGGCTGCCAATGCCATTCTCCTGCCTTACAGGCCTTCCACGGAAAGTGCGTCCCAAGCAAGTGGTAAGCTGCAGTGAGTTGCTCGTGTAGCCTTCCCAAGGGAGGAGGAGAGAGATGCAACCAAAGACAACAAAACACAGAACACACAAAACACAAAACAACATCCGGCAAGCACGACAGCCAAAGGAAGGAACAGCCAACCAACCAGCCAGCCAACCAACCAAACAACCAAACAAGCACACAACCATCTCTCAGTCCCAAGAGCAGCCCAGCGTTTGTCAGGTCAGCTTAGGTGGTGAATGGCATGACAACAATGTGCTTGGAGAAAGCAGTGCTATATACTCGAGACAGGGGAACCCTGCTAAACCTCCTGCAGCATCTCAACGAAGACGTTAACAGTAGCATTCCTCTCACGAAAATAGGAGGCACTGAGTCGTGGGCACATAGAAATGCCCTCACTCCATCCTCTCCAGGAGGCTATTAGAGAAATAATGCAAAGCTAATCCTTAGATTGCCATTAACTCTGACGAACGCCACTCATTGTTCGCCATGTGTGCAGATTAAATTCAAATTCCAGGGGGAGGAGTAATGCAATGAGCACTAAGGGCGGGGACAGGAGGGGAGAAACTGCCTAACTGACCTGGAAGAGGCGGAATTGCTGCTGGCGTTGACTCAAATGCAGAGCGCTTGCTGCCATGCCAAAACGAACAAGACAAGACAAGACCAGACAAAACAAAACAAAACAAAACTCAGACTTTGCCAAGCAATCACAAAAACCAACTGCCAAGTTATTTGATACCCAAGCAGCAGCTATGCATGTGTTACCACAAAAGACACCTATTCCCAGGCTGCTATGCTATATTCTCCTATTTAGTTCAGCAGATTCCTGACTAGCAGAGTAGCTGAGACTAGCCAATAAATACTGTACCCATAACAAAGTGACCAGGAGAACGTCCCCTTCTTGCCTGATGAATTACACAATGTACTGCGTGCAGTCCTGCTGTCTCAACATCAAACATAGCAGCAGACCAGACCGAGAAGGTGTGAGCCTGTCTCGGATGTGTAAAAGAAAAAAATCATACTCTTTTTCAAAAGCAAAAAATAAAAGTAAAAGTCAGCACTGAAGGTGTTCGGATACCCTCCAGCATAAAGGTTGCCGAATGCTACAGTTAAAGGTATCTTCACTTTTCCTTGTAACAAGTGTAGCAAAGGATACTTCATAATAGACTCATTCCTAACAAGCAAAGCTTCTCCCTGAGAATCTTCACCAGCAAGTTGCATGCAACTTCACCTCTTGCGATCATCGCCCGAGCGGGACCTTGACCTCGAGCGATGACGAGATCTACTTCTGTGATCTCTGTCACGACTCCTCTCGCGCCTGCAAATGCACCACCAAATAATATATTACATTGGGCATACACCTCCTTGTACACATTCTGGCACTACAAACAGACATGATAACATCATAACAGGATCTTGAGCAAACTTTTCAGATTGGTAGCAAAAGATACAGCTGGCAAACAACTGCACTGAAGGGCTTGCACACTGACTCATCCCTCTGAGCTGACTTTTCTATAAGCTTACCTGCGACCGCGGTCTCTCTCACGGTCATCTCTGCTGCTGCGACGTCTTTCGCCATGGCGGTCGTGGTCTTTATCATCTCTTTCTCTATGGCGTCGACTGTCATCGTGGTCGCGATCGCGGTCACGCTCCCTTTCACGACGGCGCTGCGGCCATAGTGAGTCGGATTTACGTGTTATCTTTTGTACAGCTGCTTACTTTCTGATTGCTGACGTCCGAACACAGGGCCTCGTCAAGTGAAGAGTGTGTGACTCACTATGCAACAAGTGCAATACGAGCACTGCAAACCTCTATCAGCAAGAAGGGTAAACGGGCAACATAAGCACAAAAAGCTGACCCCGTCAGACAAGACTACCAGCAGCAGGACGTGAGAAGTTAGCTTATTATAAGAAGCTTAAGCACCCGGAGAAAAATCGAAATAAGAAACGGCCTCACAAAATAACGGATATATTAGCTCTATAAAAGACCGTAGCACATCAAGTACCTCCTTGCGGCTTCCATCTTCAACGCTCTTTACCCGTGGAGAATTCCCATCGTACCTATCATCGTCTCCACGCCCCATGTGTTGATCACTCAGCAATCTAAAGCTTCAGATGGATCACAAAGATCAGAATACAATTTTCTCCTGCACAGATAGTAATGAGGGGTACAGCCTTTCACTAAATTGCCAAGCTAGGCTACCTCCGCGGTAAAAGTGGCGTTAAGGCCTTATACCCTACCTGCACGGTACGATGGTGGACGTCTTCTGACCCTATGTGGCGTCTTGGCGCGTGCTCCAGATCTGGTCCTTGTAAGGTGATTAATCGAATGGTTTACAGTCCAATTACTCTTAATATTTTTGTTGTCATTCTCAGTCATTCTCGTACGGGACTGCCACGTATAGCGGAACCGTCAGTGCCCCCCCTGCGGTACTTCGGGAGTCAAATTTAGGCAGTTGGTTTTACTTCGCCTATGCTCCCATTCAGCTCCTCCCACTAGTGTTCCCCAGAGCAAAACGGCCATGGTCAGCAGCTAGTCCTTGTTGCTAGTGTTTGTCCCAGCTTCTCCCCATAGAGCTTTAAGAGTGCCACCACACGACACCATGACATGTGCAAGTCATGAACGACCCGTCCATTATCTCGAAAAGCTTTGGGAAATAATCAGAAGTCGCCGTGGGTAGGGCAAAAAAGTGGACCCACTCTGATATGAGGGACAGCGCTCTAGAAATCAATTATCAAACAAAATTGCATTTTTAGCCAGGCAAAGCAGCAAGGCGCACAAAAAGTTTCAAATTGTCGACGCTCTTTTCAGCTGGCAACTTAATATTCACCAATAGGATAACTCAAATCTTTACCCTTATGAAGTTCACGTGGCTCTCATAAGGAGCAACGTTGGAAAATTAGTTTATTTTAGAAAATAAAATATTCACATCGTTTGCAACCTCATCGCGCATAAGTTTCTCTTTTGCATGGGTCATATTCAACAATTTTATTGGTCCGTTCTAACAAATGCGTGTATTAGTAAAAGTCGCATTGGATTTTGTTGAGGACTAACAAATTATAAAATATCAAAAAAGTGCCGAAGATCTCAAGGTCTTCGACGATGACTTCTTTATGTTGTTTGATAGTGTACAATAATCAAGCTTGAGCTAAAAAAACAACAATTTACGCTTATCGATTTCCCATATGCATCCCCCCCGCGGTTTATGACACAAATCACAGTCAAATTACTTATCGTCAATAAGATATTAAGATGGAGGTTCTTGACTTTGGATATTCCATGTAGGGGCCATATCTCGTCGCACTTCCTACGCATTTGCTAGTGATGGAGTGGAAATGATTGCGCCATTCCACTTGCGTCGGTGGACGCATGCACCTTGCTATGCCACCCCATTAAAGGCCATCTCAAGGACGACTTAGTATAGACAAGCTTGTTATAGGCAAGCTCATAACTAGACGTCACTTTGTTTCACGTTGAATGTGTGACAGTTGCAAAACGACGAATATAAAATGTCAAATTTGAAACTGGGAAGCAATCCCATGAGGACTTAGACAGGTTTTGAATGGAACCCCTCTGGTTATACCAATTTAAAATTCCAAATGCAATCCCTTTTCAAAGATATGTATCCAAGGTTTTTCCATTTTGTTCTTGAAGACGATCGTTCAAGCATTTTTTGAACTTTGTGATGTTTTCAAATCTCCAACAAAAATTGTTGCAGACGTTGACATCCCAATGTGTTTTCTTGCTGGAATTCAACGTCATTTGGTGTATGTCTCTTTATCTCACATGTAAAATTTACGTCCATATATTCGTTGGTGACTTCTTATTGTGTTTAAGCATGTGTAATTTACTTCGTAATAGAAAGTTTTAAAATTGGGACCATAATATTTTCAATCAAAAATGTGGATTTTTAAGATATAACATGCCAAATCATTGGAGTTGGCACGCAATCATTAACTTCAAAAGATTGCGTTCTTGTCGTTTTTACTAGAAATAGCGAAGTAACGCAATATTAGAGCAAGGAATCCACACACATAAAACTTTAAGGATTTGTTCAAAGGTGTTGCCTATGTAGCTTTATTTCCTTGTATTTATTGGTTCATTATAACAAACGCTTTTGATTGTCAAAAGTCACGACTAATTGTTATGTGACTTGCATAAGTTCTTATCATTGTTAACAATCTCCTCTTGGAGTGTTCTTGTCAATGACCTCTAAACACGCACAAAAAGTGATTTCATGCGAATTTGTTTTTGAAATTAATCCTTCAATCATGGTAAACATAATAGTTGAATTTTTAGCTCTTATGCATATGAATTAACATGAGTAACAAAGAATCATTGTTTTTGCGTTCTTGACTTGTTAAAGTCACTTCATGTGGTGCCTTTGCGTTGTATTCTACAGCTAAAATTTTGTTATGATTAATCTCTAGAAAGTATGTACCTCTTCTACACATTCTCAATATGCCTTTTTTTATGCACTTGCGCGTAAGAACTTCACGTTATTTTGTGATAAAAAACTTTCATGAAACCGGGTTAGTAAAAAACATACATTAACATTAGCGGCATCCGTAATCAATTTGAGGTTTTCCTCGTTACCATGTTGCAAACTCTCAACTCAAGGTCCCCAAAGCTCATGATACACAAGGGTTTTCTGAAATGTGGTGTTGCCAAGCCAAAGGAAAGATATGAACTCGAAAGTGTGCAGAAGAAAATTGAATGGAACCATGGGGGGATAACTCCATTGCTCTTTTTTGCTCGTACCTACTCCCAGTTACCAATGAACCCGACTCATTTTATGCGTGTTCCTTTGTTATTCTATTTTTAATCTTATATAGTGTTAATCCAATTTTTGTTCATCAAATCCGCTATCGTATGCGTCAATAGCCATATGTTAATCACACATATCATTAAATTGATTATTACGCGACATTCCCATGTGATCATAGACATAGTATAATCATTTTTCTTATCTATGTGGTTGATCAAAGCCACGTGGACCTACTCGAGGACCCGTACGGAGGTGCCGGAATACACATAGTTTTCACAAGACTCCGTGAAGGCAAGACCGACAACATGAAATGAATCTACTTACCAATAGGCGATTACAATTAAATAAAGATTTTTATATCAACAAGTAATCTTTATGGTATCTTTTGTTGACGGATTAAACAGCGAAGACAATACACTAGCGGCATGCAATACTCATAAGTCAAATGTAAGTAAATGTGCATCAATCATGCAATCAGTAAACTCATATATTAGCAAGGTTAAAAGACAACTCGCATCAATGGCTTCCCGCTTTAGATTCAGATATTTCTCAGTCAGCTATACAAGAGAGTTGGCCTCGCTTCTAAATGCCGAACTCGAGACCAATACCTAGCATATGTACACGGAATGAGTTTACTGTTCAACGGCAAGTGTGATGGCATCGCCTACCCGGAAGTTAACCACGTTGGTAGGACCTTGCCTAACCAAATCCACAGTCATCTCCCATCATCCCAAATCGCCATCCACCTTAAGGGTGTCATCTGGCCACTAATCTAGCACACCACACTTAGATGCATAACTAGGCAGTTTGCTGCTACCGAGTACGGCAGTCAGCTGACTGTCAAAGAATGTGTCAGGTAGCTGACCTAAGTTAGCAGGCTGACTTAAGTTGACTTTAGCCTGCTGCTCCCGGCTGAGTCATTAAACTAAGTATTAGAAATCTAGCAACTTAATATTTACTAAAGTCCAGCAAGCTGAATTTATTTAACTATTATATTCAAATGATATCTACTCAATATACTGCTTTATTACACTCTATATATGCTACTTAAACGTTATGAAAGCTTTGGTGCACCACCAAATGCGTGCTAACATTTACAAGTCGGAAATTGGGAGAACGACCAATCAGAAGGAGCCTAAAACTTACCGCTATATTATTTGCTCGACATCGACAAAAACTTCATTCCCTAATATTCGTTGAAGCTCGTCATTGCAAATACCCCTCGCTTCTGGGGGGGATTTTATCAACGGGCTAAATATGTAATGTAAAATTACGAAGTATTCAAGTCAATCGCATTGTCATGCTTGGTGCCGTCGAGTCTCTTGCGTGTCTAGTCCAGTTGATCTCGGGTGGTGGGTGTTGACAGGCTAGTGGCTAGTCGGGTTAGGGTGGTAGGTGTGGATGACTAGTTCACAAACGGCTGCAGTAAGCACTTGGACCTATGATCCGCTCACGAGGTTCTGCTGTCGAGCAGCTGTGAGGTTCCGCCCGAATCCCGCGCATTTCCTCTACCTTCACACGTGGTCCTGCCGCCCACACGTGTGGAGGTCGACCCACGAGTTCCCTTGCTCGTTGGGTCGGCGCTGGTACCAAGTTTGAGCTGTAGTCGCCCGTGGCCTAGTCATCATGTACGATAGGCAGCCCCGCTGGGTATGCCCACGGGATTGTTAGGGATTAGGGAGAGTATGGGCGTGCACATGGATTTGGGGTGTCGTCTCGTCATACTACGTCGTCCTTTTAATTTAGTTCTTTTTATATATTAGTTATAGTATTCTGGTCTTATTCATGTGACGCAATTACGCGTCACCCGAGTAGGTAGCAATTACAATTGAGTCTCATTTTGGCACTGAACTAGAAATTCGTGGGTTCGCTATTGAGGCCGCGAGCTAACACTCATAAAATGTTACCATTTGTATATCGTTTGATGCTTCTAAACTATATTTGCTTCTCTTGCTCTTGTCTACGCTTATCCATTGTTGTCGTGCTTGCTTGTTACCTCACACATCGTAGTAAGGTACATCATAGTCAATACACGCTACGGATCCGCTAGCTTAGAGCCTCGTGGAGCTGAAGCCCGCCACAACATCGCTAGCCTAGTCAGTGGACACTTCCCTCTATAGACACTCCCCTTTATGAGTCTTGTAGGGTTAGACATTAGGCGCGGGCTGACGGCTCGCCGTCACACCTACTCTTTGTGATGTTCGAAGTAGTTTCTAGTCCCTCGCACCGTTCAGATTAGTGTAGGTTATCTTAGTCTATTTGTTCCACCAAAAGGACTTCTCCGATTGGCCAGGTTGGTGGCTGCTGACTGGGGTGTATGTTGCTGACTCCCGAACGCACTCGGAGCGGCTGGTCCTACCAGCAACAGACTTCAATTAGTGTCCTTCTCCGCTGTCCATTCCTATGAACAGTAAATTGTCGGAGTTTTCTCCGTCTGAGACTAGAGTGTCTTCCCCTGATTCCAATCTATCAGATCCTTCTCACCATCCCTCTGTCATTCAGCAATTTGACCCGTCTGATTCTCAGTTGCATACTTTTTTGCCGCTCTGGGCCACTGATGAGGGTAGTCTGAGAGTAGGGGGAGGTGACGAATATCATCACACAGATTGCACAGTGGGGATGGCTGGGTCTTCTGCTGCTGCTACTTCCCATCAAACCTATACTGGGCATTCTGATGGCTTGTCGTTGCCAGCGCTGTCTTCTAAGATTGACGCGTCCGTGGCCATTTTGCGCGCGCGTAACCACCGACTTACTCATAACAACAATTTCCACTCTCTTCCTATACACTTAGGAGGTGATGCTCTGTTGCTATATCAGCGCTTTCGCGTTGACATCATTCAGACCATCCCTGCTGTACCTCGTGATGTTCTTGAGGCTGGTGGAGTAGTTCCTGTTCCTATAGTAGACGCCCCCTAAGGGGGTGGCCAGCTGGTCCTTTTGTAGCTGCTGTTAGGAGTCTCCTTCAGAAGCCGCACGAAGTCGCGCAACTCATCTTGACGAGCACGGGAGTTGGCAGGGAAACGCTGGCGAAACATTTAAAGAAGGGCATTGATGCGATCCAGCACTGCACCAGGAGCTGGGCAATAAAGGGGAAGGATCATCCCTAGCACCGCCTGCTGCTGGTGCCTCTGAACCGCGCGAGTGTGGCGGTCCTTGATGCAGGCAGCGACCACTTCGACTGCTCCCCGCTACTGTGGCCTGCTGGCCTAGATCCTGCAGCTGCTGCAGCTGTTGCAGCTGCAGTGGCTGCTGCTGGTCAAGGCGTGGGTGCCCAGGGCCAAGGAGGTCTACCCGGGGGCAATGTTGGTGGGAAGTTGGCATTAGTTGGGAGGGCTGCAGGCGAACCTGAACCGCCAAGGCCAGTCGAGCTGGCGTTGCCCGTGTACGCCACGCCAGTCGAAGTGGTCGCTGCCCGCATGGAGGTATTCCACATCAAGGTAGAGCACAAACGTTGTATATACGACGTGTGTCTGTGGGCTAAGCAGATCGAAGTGGTGCAGGCGGCATCACAGGCAAAGCATAGGGGAGGCAAGACCAACGCCGTGAGGGCTAACGCCGTGCAGGTACCTCCAGTCACGCCGGGGCTGATGGCGGCTGCTCCCGCTACGGCTCCCAAGAGAGTCGTCCCAACATGCGATCACTGTCGTCAGCGCGGGCACTTAGTGGAGAACTGCTTTCTCCTCCACCCACAGAAGGCGCCCCAGGGGTGAGTGTTCAGGTCCCAAAAAGGTACTACACCCTCTGGTTCCTTTCCTTCATCACAGCCGGGTCAGGTACCTTCTTACTACGCCGCCCATGCCGCAGCCCTTGCAAGTCTAGCTGCTCCACCAGGTTATCCGCCGCCATATCCCAATTTTCTCAGTTACGCGTTTCGTGCGCCTGTTGCAGTCTCGACATCGTCACCCACAGTCCCATTTGCTGGTCTAGCTGCTACAGATTCCATTAGTGCCTCCGCAGCGTCTCCAGCTCCGGCCTTTCAGGCTAGTGCCGCTCCCACTGGTGCCACCTTGCAGGATTTCTTCCTTCGCCAACAATTAGCTGCCATGCAGGCTAGTTGAAATAAATTGACTCACCAAATAGGCGATTAACAATTAATAAAGAGCTTTATATCAGCAAGTAATCTTTATGGTATTTCCGTTAATTGATTTAGCAGCAAAGGACAACACACTAGCAGTGAATAATACTCGTAAGTCAAATACAAATAAACTAGCATCAATAATGCAATCAGTAAACTCATACATAAGCAAGGTTGGAATACAGTGCGTATCAATGGCTTCTCGCCTTTGATTCACGTTTCTCTCAGTAAGCTGTACAAGAGAGTTGGCCTCGTTTCCGAATGCCAAACTCGAGAGCAATGCCTAGCATATGTACATGGAATGAGTTTACTGTTAAACGGTCAGTGCGATGGCACCGCCTACCCGGGAGTTAACCACGTTGGTAGGACCTCGGTTAACCAAATCCATCGCCATCTCCCATCATCCCGAATAGCCATCCATTATAGGGATGTCATCTGGCCATTCATCTAGCATATTATACTCAGATGCATATCGAGGCAATTCGCTGCTACCGAGTACGAAAGTCAGCTGGCTGTCAAAGAATGTGTCAGCAAGCTGACTTAAGTGGACTTCAGCCTGCTGCTTCCGGCTGAGTCATTAAACTGATATTAAATAAAGTCCAGCAGACTGATTATCAACTAGAGTTCAGTAGGCTGAACTTAAATAACTATTATTATTAAATGAATATTATATTTACTAATATACTGATGCATTACAATCCCTCCATCTTAACTTGTTGTCGCCTCGACAACATTAAACTGCAAAAGTTTTAATTAAGGGACCTGAACCTGACCAGCCTTCCCCACTGACTGCCTTCTCAGCCTGTTACCTTAGGGGGTTGTTCCTGGGGCTTCAGGATCAGGAGACCGAGATCTGGACCTAGATCTGGACAGCCCTCTAGGTCTGTCAGCTGGCCTTCTAAAGAACCCTGTTTGTTCTAAAGTTGGACCTCGAGGAGAACGAAGGATGGTAGCCTGCTCTTCACCCACTTGGGTGTTGATCCCCACATAGACAGGCATTCCAGTAGGATGCTGAAATACATTGGCAAGAGGTACATGTCCCTGAGCGAAGGGGGAAGCCGACATACCTCTGGCCACCCCGCGTTGCCCTCTTCTGAAACCCCTGTCCTCAAGGGATTTCTGCCTGTGTCTGCTGCCAAGTACAGTCAGATCAGCTTCTTCCCCTGCTTGGGCAGGTGGGCTGGGGGAGCGAGTGCGGGGTCCCGTTGCCTCCATGACGGGGATCACGTTCCATATACCTGATGTGGGTTCCTTAGGAAGTGCCCCTGCCTGCCCCCTGGTCTCCTGAGTACCAGCTCCTGATGCTTCTCCTCTGCCTTGTTCTTCTTCCTCATCCCCCTCATCCTCCTCCTATAAGAGAGTAGGAGTCTTGTCAACTAAGTCGTCCTGCTCTTTGGTAGACATGGAGTAGTCTACTGATCTCCCTTTCTTAGGGCGCGCTGGGGGTTGCTCGGCCTTCAGCCTGCTGATATCTATCCGGCCTGCATTCTTTGCCCATTTGACGAAGGCATGCTTTCCCTTAGAGAAGTAGTCCCTCCCCCTCCCCCTGTGCTCTTTGGTCTCTGCATTCATATTGCTCAGGCAGCCAATTAGCCTGGGGTCCCAAGGGGGAATGTGAGGTGGTAGGATGAGGTAGCCGTCTAGGCCATAGTGGAAATCGTCTAATTGGGCTCGGTCACTCCTGCTTTTTGTTTGTGACCGTCATCCACCTGCAGTCTATTCGCTGCTGGTAGTACTGGGGTCCATGCTCAGCCTTTCTCAGTTTACATGGGAACCAATGGGGAGAGAACATCTGCTGTCCTGCCTTCCTGGCCAAGTACTCCCAGCTCCTTCTCTCAACTTCATTGTAAGCTGGCAATAGTGTGAGGTAGAATACCGTATCCTTAAAGCTATCGGGCCGCATGCTCACCATCCTGATGAGTCTCAGATCTCGCACTATTTTCGGTATTGGGACTGGCTTGTTCTCTGAATCATCGGCAAGGTACCGGGCCTGCTCTGCTGTATAGCCCACCATCTTGGCATAATCCTTGTAGAGGACCACACCAGTGTGTATCTTAACGTACCTATCCAGTGCTGCAGCTCCTTCCCTCTATAGCAGTGTTGTTTGTTCCAGCTTGTTGATCTCCTGGGCTGCCAGCAATGCTTCCTTCAGCTTATCAAAGTTTTGGCCACCCACCACAGTATACCTGTAAGTGGCCAAGCTCTTCTGCCTGTCCGCTTCAGCCTTTTTCCTTCTCTCCTTCTCTGCCGCTGCCGCTTCTTCTTGTTGTTTCTTTTGTCTCTCCTCCTCAGCTTTCCTGAGGTTTTCCGCTTCCTGATCCTTCTTCCTCTGTGCTTTTTCTGCCGCCTCTTGTTGTTTGCGGACCCTTTCTTGTTCTCTCCTGGTGAGGGACGTCGCCGCCAGCTCCTTCTGGTATTGCTCCATTGTCCTCCTGACTTCTTCTGCCTTGCGCTTTCTGTCCTCCTTTTGTGTGGTGGGAGCCATTCTGCACANTCTGCACATGTAGCCAGGGCACAAGTTAGGAGGATATCGACCTTTGTCTTAGAAGTTGCAGGCAGGGAGTAAGTTCGCATTAGTGTGGTATATTCGTTCCTGTTTACCTTAAAGGGTGATTGCTAGGAGTTGACGTAGTTGCGGTGTGCTAGACATAAACGTATGAATGTGTTTTCCTTTTTCCCTCAGCTAAAGGGGCTTTATGTGGGCCAGGCTGTCCCCTCTGTCACTATGCTGACACTTAAGGTTCACATAACTGTCCCTTTCTCGCTCTCGCATACTCTCGACTTTCGGAAGGTGCTTGACTAGACACTGTTCTCTATAGTGGCCCAATTGCTGACAATGGTAGCAAATGGATTTTGATGAGGCTGGTCTCGGCTTACTCCTACCACCACCTCTTCCATAGCTACCTCGAGAGAAACCACCTCTACCTCTATACTGTATAGCATTATACTCACACTCATATTCATCATCCTGATCATCCTCAGCCTGGTCTCCTTCAATTGCAATGTAGGAACCGTGGGGATTTTTGACAACCTTAGACACCAAAACATTACTCTGGCGCTTGTGATTGAACTGCTGCTCATCCCAGGCATCAGC
Source organism: Mesotaenium endlicherianum (assembly GCA_009602735.1). Classification (NCBI taxonomy): domain Eukaryota; kingdom Viridiplantae; phylum Streptophyta; class Zygnematophyceae; order Zygnematales; family Mesotaeniaceae; genus Mesotaenium; species Mesotaenium endlicherianum. The sequence goes on from WELA01007148.1 coordinate 136,913, forward strand.
ATCCTGGATCAAGTCAGCCAGTTTCTCAATTTTCTTCTCAGCGAAATGACCAGAGACTTCGGATTCCAAGCCATACCTGAAGTATGCTATCCTATACCGCTCTCGCAAGTCTGGCTGCTTCATCATGTTCTCCTGGAACTTTTGAGCAAACTCAGCAACTGAAGTGGTCTGCTTCAATGTCAGGGAGATCATCGCATAGATAGCTTTCTCCTGCTGGTTGATGACATAAAACTTCTCATGCAACTTCTCGACAAACTCTACCCACGTAGGGTCACCGAGTTGCTGAGCCTTACGCTCTCCTTTCCAGTAAAGCCACCAGTCTGCGGCACTGCCTTTCAGTAGCGCACCGGTGTGCCTGACCTTCTCGTAATCTTGCAGTTCTGGGTAGTTCTCCAGCCACTGCTCAACATCCGCGAGAAACTTGATCAGGTAATATTTTCTGTTTCCCTCAGGATCATAGTCCTGGGGAGGTTTCGGCTTGGGCTTACTAGGCCCTCGGCCACCACCACTAGTGGTGTGAGACCCCAGTTGGTCTCTGTCCCGGAGTAGGGACATTATGATTCTTTTGTCCTCCTGCTGGGACTGATACATGGTCGCCATTTGCGACTGCATCTGAACGAACAATGCTCCCAAGTCTACATTTTGGGGTGGTAGATTAGCAAATGCAGCAGCAGCATTGGCATCTACTCGCTGAGTAGTGTCCTCAACAATCCCTCTTGCTCCTGCAGCAGCAATTCCTGCCGCATTCAGCCGGTCACGTATTTGACCTAGGGGTACATTGAGTTGTACGGCAGGAGGTGGGTTCAGAACATTGGCCCTTGATGCCATAAGTTCTTCAACAGTGCGCTCGTCAGCTGGCTGTCCTTCCCTCCTTTGTATATCTTCAGCGGCCTTTGCTACTTGTTCAGCTTCTAGTCTGGCTATCTCCTCCTCAGCTTGCTGAGCTGCGACTGAGGCAATAGCAGCTGCCTCATCTGCAGCCTCCCTAGCTGCAGTATCCGCTACTGCTTCCGAATAGGTACGGTTTCCCGCTACATGGCTTTCCGCCTGGTTTTCGACATTCTCGTTATCCTGGTTCTCCATGTCTCGGGAGTTGCTAGTTTGAGACCTTGTCCTTACCATACAAAGAAGACTGTGATAACTGCTCCGATACCACTGAAATGAATCGACTTACCAAATAGGCGATTAACAATTAATAAAGATCTTTATATCAGCAAGTAATCTTTATGGTAATTTCCGTTAACTGGTTAAACGGCAAAGGACAATACACTAGCAGTGAATAATACTCGTAAGTCAAATGCGAGTAAACTAGCATCAATAATGCAAATCAGTAAACTCATACATAAGCAAGGTTAGAAGACAGTGCGTATCAATGGCTTCTCGCCTTGGATTCAGATCTCTCTCAGTAAGCTGTACAAGAGAGTTGGCCTCGTTTCCGAATGCCAAACTCGAGAGCAATGCCTAGCATATGTACATGGAATGAGTTTACTGTTCAACGGTCAGTGCGATGGCACCGCCTACCCGGGAGTTAACCACGTTGGTAGGACCTCGGTTAACCAAATCCATCGCCATCTCCCATCATCCCGAATAGCCATCCATTATAGGGATGTCATCTGGCCATTCATCTAGCATATTATACTCAGATGCATATCGAGGCAATTCGCTGCTACCGAGTACGAAAGTCAGCTGGCTGTCAAAGAATGTATCAGCAAGCTGACTTAAGTGGACTTCAGCCTGCTGCTTCCGGCTGAGTCATTAAACTGATATTAAATATAAAGTCCAGCAGATTGATTATCAACTAGAGTTCAGTAGGCTGAACTTAAATAACTATTATTATTAAATGAATATTATATTTACTAATATACTGATTCATTACACTAGCCTGCAAGACGCTAACCGGCGTGTGGGGTCCCAACTAGATGCTTCTCACCATGTTGGGCTGCATGTCGTCCCTCCTCGCACCGGCCGTCCGCCCGACCCCGCTTGCTACACTAGATTTCCAAATGAGGCCCATTGCGTTTTCGAGGACGGAGTTGCGCTTGCTGCCGAGGGGGCCAACGTCGTACATAGTCGTTGTGTTGCTGCTTGAAATGAATCTTGCTTATTCAAGATAAATATATTTCATTTAAATATATAAGATCAGAGATAGGTAAAAGCGTGTGAAATCAGGGAGGGATCTTCGCCCTTATAATGAATTCCGTTTACGCATCTATAACCCTTGACTCACTTATCGTAGTGTGCCATGGTTGCACATGAATACAAGGCACAAGAAAGAGGCGATCTGGAGGACTAGAGCTTCTCCTTTAGAAACTCATGACCTCTTGCCTACCAGGCATATAAGCATGTATAAGCACATACACAACATCAGGGGACTGAATAGCAAAGGCGCTCTCATTCAGATGACCATGAAGTAGCTAAAACACATCCCATTGACTTAGGTGCAAAACCACGGAATATGTCCGCTGTGTGACCCCGAAATGTCAGAGGGCATAACTCTGTCAATACTACTCCAAATTGAGCAATCTTAACGGAAACGGATGCATCTTGACGAGACCTTCCCGAAAAGTCCTAGTTTGCTCCATTTGAAGCGCAAACGAAGCAACCATGTCAATTTTTGTGAAGGCTGGTCATTAGAACAAACCCAAAAGTGCACACATGACTTGCAAGTAGAAATCGACTGTAAAGCCTACAGTCTAGAATGAGGGACCACGAGATCCCAGCCCGCTATGTACCTAGTGACCACGTGGTTGACCACGGCGCAAGGTGCGCCGTTTCGTGGGAAATCCGTTAAGTTGGGACCCACGGATCTAGGTATAACGACCATATTTATTCGTCGGTTGACTGAAGTCCTAATTGTTCAGTTGACTGACGACGGCTCCGCCTACCCAAGAGTTAACCACACTGATAGGACATCGGTTTACCGAATTCCAGTCGACCTTCCAACTTTCAGTATACTACGGCCACATGTGCCAATCTACAAATAATAATCTAACTGAATATATCTATCCTCAGCGTACTGAAGCTAAGTATACTGACTAATATCAAGCGAGCTTACTATATGTCAACTTACTGATATTACATCCTATATATTACTGATATATAAATCTCAGCAAGGTATACTATGATACAAAAATCATCCTGTTGACCTTCTCAACAAAGTCAGCAAACTACACTATGATACAAAAGTCATCCTGCTGACCTTCTCAACAAAGTCAGCAAACTACACTATGATACAAAAGTAATCCTGCTGCCTTCTCAACAAAGTCAGCAAACTACACTATGATACAAAAGTCATCCTGCTGACCTTCTCAACAAAGTCAGCAAACTACACTATGATACAAAAGTAATCCTGCTGACCTTCTCAACAAAGTCAGCAAACTACATTATGATACAAAAGTCATCCTGCTGACCTTTTTGACAAAGTAAGTAAAGTCGCATTACATCGACATACATTCATTTGAATGAACTTGCGCATGTGAGTATATTGACATAAGACTTATTTAGTGTTGTATTTACACATGCAATATAGTGAATTGATTCATTACACTGCTCCTCAGCCACGTCCAGAGCCGGCTCCCTGGCCCGATCATGGTCGCAGTCCAATCCCTTCAGCACAACTGCCCCGTTCGTTTGAGCTCTTCAAGCCTGATGGCACTCTTGGGCCTGCTCACGCTCGCCTACCAGTACCTGTCAGGGGTCCAGTGCGTTTTGCTGGGGTTGGCGCAGGTACCTTGCTCATCGTTCCTGAGGACGTCCCAGTGGCACAGCTTCAAGCTCAACAAGTGTGCGACCATTTACGCGCTGCTGCAGCCTCTGTGGAGCGCGACTTGTTCCTTTTGCCGTTTTACGCCCAAGTGGTGGCCGACTTACCTCGTCGCTCGACTTCTCCCGCGTTGCCCACGTCCTCCCGCAATGACGGTCGAGACATACTGGATGCTCTCGCCGCCCTCTTTGCCCGGGCCGCCGAGGTTTTCCTTGCAGCTCCCGCAGTTGTATCCCCACAGCAGCCACCTAGGTGGTGTCCGTCCTATCCAATGCTCCCGGCCTTTCTCTCGTTGAGGCTAACACGCACATGCCCTACACTGTGACGTCTTATATTGGCCAAGTCACGTACGCACTTCCAAGTGAGACTAAATCGTCCTCAGTGCCGCCCTTACACGAGGCGCCTCCTGACGCTCCATGTCGTACTCTTCCTGTGCCAACGCGCCTGCCTTCTTCGTTCATCCCACGTCCTGCTCCGCATGGGTCCCCTTTCATTCCACCTCTCACTTCTCAGTTCTGTGATGTTGCTCTTCTATCCGACTCTTTGACTACCACTTCTCTGGCGGCGTTGTCGCAGGCCAAGGCGGCCATCATTTGCGAGTTGCTGCGACGCTGCACCTCGGAGCGCGCCCCGTCCCCATCAGCTTCCGTCTTTGGCTCGCCGACTAATCCTACTTTGCCGTCCGTCAGCGACAGCCTTGCCGACCAGCGATTACTCACAACGACTCCTTTATCTACGCCTCCACAGTCGACATCGCCCGTCGCCGTCTACGCTGCAGCTGCTCCGTCTGTTCCTGAGGCGCCTGTCTCCTTGCCTACTACAGCGTCCATGTCTTTGTCCAACCCTTCCAGTGAGTTGTCCTTTGGCGCTCCCCCTTTCCTACCCTCTACAGGTTCCGCTGTTTCCCTACCCAGGTACATGCCGTCCCCCTCTTTCCTCACTCTTTTAGAGCGCCAGCGCGCGTTGCCCCGTAACGTTATGGTTGATAACCTCCGCGGGTGGTCATCCTGGACACGGATGCCCAACTTGTCCTGCTGGGGGCTGTGATGTGTCAGAACTTACACATAACCTCATCCGACCTTGAACCCTGCCCTAACCTCGTTTCCACCGCTATGTTCGCTTTACACACTACAGCTTACCAAACTGGCCGACGGATCCCCATCACCCTTAATGCTCATACTCCGGCCGCGGTCACGTTGTACGCACAGTGCATGGTTACTGAATCTACGTCCTATGATGTCCTTTTAGGCCAGAAGTTTAACCTCTTAGTAGGTCTCACCATTGACAACTGGCAGGGTATAGCTACCTACCGTGTAGATTTCGAGTCCGCCGCTCATCATCTCAGATACTTGCCTCTCATCCTCACGCACTCCCTTTCCTTGCCTGTTCATGTCAAATCCGTTTTCGCCGTTACACTAGATGATGTTAGTCCTGCCGACTTGCTCAATCCCGTCTACATGGTCTTGCACGATCTCGAACAGCCGCCGTCTCCTCCCATGTCCGTTCTTCTCCCATCTTCCTATGTCATTCCGCCCGCTACCGCTCAGCAAATTCACCGCGCTCTCCAATTTGAGCTTCCTCCTCCCAGTCTTGCGCCTCCTTCTTTCCCTCTCCAGTCCCCCTCGCTCCCGGTCATTAACACCGCTACCGTTCCCTGGCTGCCCCCTAGCGAGGGTCTTACCGTCCTTGACGTCTTTGCGGGCGTCTCTTCGACCGTTGCCGTTCTCGTACTTAGTGGTCAGTTTATTGCGCATTACTACTACTGCGGCATAGACCCAACCGCACGGCAAGCCAATTTCACTCACCTTTCTCTTCTCTCTCGAGCTTTTCCACACCTCCTTTCTCTCTCCTCCTTCCATATAGCCTGCTCTGCCCTTCCCCAGGATATTCGTCTAATTTAGCCAGCCCACCTACACGCTCTGGGTCCAGTGCATTTACTCGTGGGGAGTTGGGAGTGTCAAGGCCTTTCTTGTGCCGGGCTGGGTAAAGGCTTGCATGATCCCCACTCGCACCTTTTCTTTGAACTCATCCGCATCCTTTCTCTCCTACAAACCTCGCAAACCCATCCTCCAGCCTATCTGCTTGAGAACGTTGACTCTGCCATTAATGTTCGTGCTCACGTCAGATTTGATTTTGCTACCATTAATCTATTCTGGGTGAGGGGGTCACCCTTGATGCTGTAACAGTCGGTTCATACGCCCACCGGTCGCGCGTCTTCTGGCAGAACTTTGTTTCCCCTCTCACTCTTCGCCCTTCAATCAGTCACCTGTATGCACACTCTCCTCATCACACGATTTCTGCCATTCTCGCCCCTCGTTGCTGTCCTATGGAGGTCCATCGTCCCGACCACCCTTCTTTTTGTCAGGTTAATCAGCCGGGTCATCCTCGTGCTGCGTGTCCCACTCTTGTCAGCCATCTAGGGTCTTACGCGTTTCGTCATTTCAATCCTGGGATGTTATTTGATTCCCTCACTCACACCTATGTCGAACCCACTGCCTCGGAGCGTGAACTTCTTCTGGGTTTTATTCCTCACGCCACCGCCGTTCCCACCCTATCCAACACCCACCGTTGCCAGCTCTTGGGGCGGGTTATGGACGTCCATGTCCTCACTTGGCTTTTCTCTGTCCTCCCTACCCTCAACACTCGCATTCCTGACCCTTACCTCCACATTCCAGCCTACAACCTCCATTCTTTCGGCTGGGGGGGGGTGGCTGCTGACTTTTTGACTTCAGACCCTCTGCACGCTAGCCCTGCCTAGCAATTACAGAGCTCCGCATCCTTAACTAACTCCACCACAGACTGGGATTTAGGAGAACAGTTGATTGAGGATGAGGTGCGGAAGTTTACTCACGTGCTTGCTCAAAATGAAGACTGGTTCGCAAGATCAATCATAGATTTAGGTCGTTGTACAGTGTCACAGTTTATCATTGATCTCACCACCGCCGAACTCGTTTTTAAGCGGATTACCGTCACAATAAGGTAGAGACAGACATCGTCGTAGAAAAGGTTGGGGAGCTTGTTGCAGCTGATATGATCAAGGAGTCGATGTCAGACTTTGCTGCGTCTACGATCTTGCCGGCTAAAAAGGATGCTAATGGAAACTACACATAAAAGCGTACGTGCGGGGACTACCGAGAGCTTAAGGCAATTACTAAAGTAGATTGCTATCCAATGCCTGTTCCCAAGGACATCTTTGATGTACTAGAAGAAGCTAGTGTGTTTGGTGTGTTCGACCTACGTCAGGGTTTTAACCAAATTCTTATCGACCCTAAAGATAGACACAAGACTGCCTTTTGGGCTGGGCATAGATTGTACCAATGGAAGGTTATGCCCTTTGGATTAAAGAATGCTCCCGCTCGTTTCCAACGAATCATGGATCGCGTGCTTAGTGATCTCTCGTCTGCACGTTGTTATATTGATGACGTCCTCAATTTCAGTCGCACCCTACTCAAACACTTAGCTCACGTAGAGGTAGTCTTGCAGCGTTTAAAGGTTGCTGGGCTTAAGTGTCACCCTGGTAAATGTAAGATTGCTACCCTGTCAGTGCCCTACCTTGGACATCATATTGTTCCTGGCGGATTGACTCCACAGCAGGTCAAGGTGGATGCTATTCAGCGCTTACCAATTCCCACAGATGTGTCTAAGTTACGAGCCTTCATAGGTATTACTGGGTATTATCGTTGATTTTGTCCCGACTTTAGCGCCATTGCTGCCCCACTCAATGAAGTCCTTAAGAAGGATGTGCCTTGGAAATGGACTGACGCATGTCAACACGCGTTTGAAAAACTTAAGGAACTTTTATCCACTGCCCCCATCCTGCGCAGACCTAATTACAATAGGCCTTTCTCCTTACACACCGACTAGAGTCCTTTAGGCTTAGGGGCAGTCTTGGCTCAGGCTCATGATGAGGGTCACAAGTAAGTCGTCGCATATGCCAGTTGTAGTAACAACCTTGCTGAACATAACTACAGTTCCTATGAGGGTGAGTGTCTCGTTGCAGTGTGGGGTGTAGTTCCATTCCGGCCTTATTTGTATGGGACTCACTTCACACTTATCACTGACCACCAACCCTTGAAATGGTTGATGACTAACCAGAAACTCACGAGTAAACACGCGCGTTGGGCACTTATACTCATGGAGTGTGATTTCACTATTGAACATAAGGTTGGGTTGTGTAACCAGGACGCAGATGGATTAAGCCGTAATCCTGACCCCTCTGACATGGATCACACGGGTGCTTGGTTTGCTTCTGCCGAGCAAGAACACCTCTTACCAGCTTGACATGCTGCATATTATTTGGGCTTGACCTCTCATCTTTTTTTTCCCCGGTGTATGCTGTCGAGTCTGAGTCGAGCGTGTCTCACCCTAAGTCTAAAATCTGGGCTGATGCCCCCTCCCTTGAATACTTACAAACACGTGTGTGGCCCGTTTTCCCCTCACCTCGCGAGTGTGACCGTATCCTCCACCGATGTGTTTGTTACCATTGGCATGAGGGCACTCTTCTGCGTATCTTCCCACACTACACCCGGATTGTACCTCCTCTCACTGAGCGTGCTCCCTTGATCCGTAAGATTCACGAGGAGTTTGGGCATTTTGGGATTAAGCGTACTAGCAGCCTTTTGCAGATCGAGTATTGGTGGGAGGGTCTCGTCCAACAAGTCGGTGTTTTTGTTAGGGAATGCGAGTCATGTGATGGACTTAAAAACACTTTCAACGCTCTTCCGTCTGTAGTTAACCCTCTCCCTTTGCGTGGTCTGTCCTATCGCTGGTCGCTTGATCTCGCCGGTCCCTTGCCCGTCTCTAAGCGTGGTATGCGCTATGTCTTGGTCATGATCGAGCATCTCACTAAGTGGATAGAATTGGTCAGCATCCCCGTCGAGTCTAGCGCGTACATTGCCCGGTCCTTCACTGAGCGAGATTTGTGTCGTTATGGTGCTTGCGCTGAGGTCCTCATCGATCGTGGTTCTGAGTTCCAAGGGGAGTTGAGCGAGCTGTTGGATCAGTCTTTCATAGACCACCGTACGACTTCCCGCGACCACCCTCAGGCCGATGGCCTGGCGGAGCGGATTGTCCAAACCGTTTAACGTAGCTTACGCAAGTATGCTCTCACTCACGATGTGTCCGATTGGGATATTCACATTCCATGGTTGGCTATAGGGTTCAATTTCAGTAACCACGCTTCCTTGCACACCTACTCCCCTTATTTCCTTCTCTACGGTCGTGAGCCTCTCTTGCCCGCAGCTATCCGTCGTCGAGTCACTGTCCCTTTGAGTAGAGTTTGGACAATTCCAATGTACTCCTCTCTCATCCGAGCAAACGTGCCTCGTTATTCCTTGAGCACATGCCTATTGCTATGGGTAATTTGCTCACCGCTCAGCATCGTGATACCCTTCGTTACGCCCGCTTGCGGAGTGGGGTCTACAAGCCCCGTCTTGTTAAATTCAAGGTCAATGATCACGTCTACCTACAGCGAGAGATGCATGACACCTTAGACGACCGTGCTAGTCCTGTTATCCTACGCGTTCACACCGTTAGCCCTACTGACGTCCTCACTCTCATAGGTTCTGACGGCCGTACTATACGTGAGAACATGAAGAATTGTGCACCTTGTCACCTACCTAATATTCATAACAAAGTTAACCCTTTACAGGCTAATGTACCTGCCAACTATCCTTGTCGTGGGTGTGGGTCCTCTCGCCGTCCTGCATCCATGCTATTGTGCGATACTTGTAACGCTGGCTGGCATCTTGCTTACCTTACTCTTCCTCTAACTCGCGAGCCTGCAGGAGACTGGTTCTGTCCTTCCTGCAGACTGCCCCCCTAGCGTAGGACCCTCTCATTGCGTTTTCCCCTTTCTCGTGTGCTTTGCGCTATTTTTTTATACGCTGGCTCCCTTGTTGTTGCAGGTCTCTCTATCCTTTCGTGGTGGGAACAGTCTTTGCTCGCCGATTTGCGAAGTTTCCCACCCCCGACGCTCACGGCTTCTATCGTCGATGCTTTTCGCGGGAGTTTCCTTGTGGACGCGTGCATCCCCACCGAGTGGCTCGCTTCTGGCGGTCGCCAGTCGGCCGTTTCGCTGCGTCTCTTTACCGTCACCAATTCCTACCCAGTTTCAATTCGTCACGTGTACCACTTGGAGTATGTTCTCCCAGGATTTTATTTCCCTGGGTCGCTCAAGGCTGTTCTCTCCTTCATCGTCCCCAACGACCGCATTCTAGGGCCTCCACGTTCAGCTGCGCTCTTGCCCCCTCGTCCTCAGCTAGGGGAGGGGTTTCATAGCTCACCTTTTCTTAGTTTGTTGCGGATTTAGCTACCCCATTTGTGCCCACTAGTGCCCAGACTTCTAGTATTATTTTTTCTATTCACAGCTCATAAGCTGTGGGCTTTTCCTTCCGCTAGGGGAGTTTCTACCCACCAGCACGTAGATTAGCCAGTCCTTGCTTATCCCCGGGATATTTCCCCTTGAGTGTCCCATCCCTCCCTGCTTTGCCGATGTCTTGCGTCCTCCGACAATCTCAATCACGACAGTTGTCATGCTCGTTGCCGTCAAGTCTCTTGCGTGTCTAGTCCAGTTAACCTGGGGTGGTGGGTGTGGACAGGCTAGTGGTTAGTCGGGTTAGGGTGGTAGGTGAGGGTGACTAGTTCACAAACGGCGGCAATATGCACTTGGACCTATGATCCGCTCACGAGGTTCTGCTGTCAAGCAGCTGTGAGGTTCGGCCCGGATTCCGCGCATTTCCTCTACTTTCACACGTGGTCCTGCCGCCCACACGTATGGAGGTCGACCCACGAGTTCCCTCGCTCGTTGGGTCGGCGCTGATACCAAGTTTGAGCTTTAGTCGCCCGTGACCTAGTCATCATGTACGATAGGCAGCCCCGCTGGGTATGCCCACGGGGTTGCTAAAGATTAGGGAGAGTATGGACGTGCACATGGATTTGGAGTGTCGTCTCGTCATACTACGTCGTCCTTTTGATTTAGTTCTTTTTATATATTAGTTATAGTATTTTGGTCTTGTTCATGAGACGCGATTACGCGTCACCCGAGTAGGTAGCAATTACAATTGAGTCTCATTTTGGCACTGGGCTAGAGGTTCGTGGGTACGCTATTTAGGCCGCAAGCTAACACTCATAGTGTTAGCATTTGTATGTCGTTTGATGCTTTTACACTATATTTTCTTCCCTTGCTCTTGTCTACGCTTATCCATTGATGTCGTGCTTGCTTTTTACCTCACGCATCGTAGAAGGGTACATCATAGTCAATACACGCTACGGATCCGCTAGCCTAGAGCCTTGTGGAGCTGAAGCTTTTTCCTTAGTTCTTTGCAAGCTGCCCCATTAGTGCCCGCTAGTGCCCGGACTTCTACTAATATTTCTCCTATTCACAATTCATAAGGTGTGGGCTTTTCCTTCCGCTGCGGGAGGTTCTTACCCACCAGCACGTAGATTAGCCAGTCCTTGCTTGTCCCCGAGATATTTCCCCTTGGGTGTCCCATCCCTCCTTGCTCGGCCGATGTCTTGCGTCCTCCAATAGTCTCAGTCACGACAGCATTGAGATTGACAACCATTCAACATCGACTCTAATCGGATTGCATTAAACCATAGCCTAAAAACTTAGTCTAAAGTCGAGATGTGCACAATTCAACCGTTAATCGAACTAAAACGCGCACTTGGGCCTGGTGAAAGCGGGCAGCATTGAAATGAATTGACTTACCAAATAGGCGAATAACAATTAATAAAGATCTTTATATCAGCAAGTAATCTTTATGGTATTTCCGTTAACTGGTTAAACGGCAAAGGACAACACACTAGCAGTGAATAATACTCGTAAGTCAAATGCGAGTAAACTAGCATCAATAATGCAAATCAATAAACTCATACATAAGCAAGGTTAGAAGGCAGTGCGTATCAATGGCTTCTCGCCTTGGATTCAGATCTCTCTCAGTAAGCTGTACAAGAGAGTTGGCCTCGTTTCCGAATGCCAAACTCGAGAGCAATGCCTAGCATATGTACATGGGATGAGTTTACTGTTCAACGGCTAGTGCGATGGCACCGCCTACCCGGGAGTTAACCACATTGGTAGGACCTCGGTTAACCAAATCCACCGCCATCTCCCATCATCCCGAATAGCCATCCACCATAGGGATGTCATCTGGCCATTCATCTAGCATATCGTACTTAGATGCATATCAAGGCAGTTCGCTGCTACCAAGTACGGAAGTCAGCTGGCTGTCAAAGAATGTGTCAGCAAGCTGACTTAAATGGACTTCAGCCTGTTGCTTCCGGCTGAGTCATTAAATTGGTATTAAATATTAAGTCCAGCAGACTGATTAATAACTAGTGTTCAGCAGGCTGAACTAAATTAACTATTATATTAAAATGAATATTATATCTACTAATATACTGATTCATTACAATCCCTCCAACTTAACTTGTTGTCGCTTTGAGAACATTAAACTGCAAAGCCTTAAATAAAGGGATTGAACCTGCCCAACCTCCTCTACTGACTGCCTTTTCAGCCTGTCACTTTAAGGGGTTGTTCTTGGGGCTTCAGGATCAGGAGACGAAGATCTGGACCTGGATCTGGACAGCCCTCTAGGTCTGTCAGCTGGCCTTCTAAAGAACCCTGTTTGCTCTAAAGTTGGACCTCGAGGAGAACAAAGGATGGTAGCCTGCTCTTCACCCACTTGGGTGTTGATCCCCACATAGACAGGCATTCCAGTAGGATGCTGAAATACACTGGCTAGAGGTACATGCCCCTGAGCGGAGGGGGAGGCCGGCATACCTCTGGCCCACCCGCGTGTCCCTCTCCTGGCACTCCTGTCCTCTGGGGATTTCTGCCTGTGTCTGCTGCCAAGTACAGTCAAATCAACTTCTTCTCCTGCTTGGGCAGATGGGCTGGGGGAGCGAGCGCGGGGTCCAATTGCCTCCATAACGGGGATTACATTCCAAATACCTGATTGTGGTTCTTTAGGAAGTGCCCTTGCCTGCCCCTGGGTATCTCGAGTACCAGCCGCTGATGCTTCTCCTCTGCCTTGTTCTTCTTCCTCGTCCTCCTCATCCTCCTCCTTGGAGAGAGTAGGGGTCTCGTCCACTAAGTCGTCCTGCTCCCTAGTAGACATGGAGTAGTCTACTGACCTCCCTTTCTTAGGGCGCGCTGGAGGTTGCTTGGCCTTCAGCCTGCTGATATCTATCCGGCCTGCATTCTTTGCCCATTTGACAAAGGCATGCTTTCCCTTAGAGAAGTAGTCTCTTCCCCTCCTCCTATGCTCCTTGGTCTCTGCATTCATATTGCTCAGGCATCCATTCAGCCTGGGGTCCCAAGGGGCAATGTGAGGTGGTAGGATGAGATAGCCGTCTAGGCCATAGTGGAAGTCATCCGGTTGGGCTCGGTCACCCTCCTGCCTCTTATTTGTGACGGTCATCCACCTCCAGTCTGTTGGCTGCTGGTAGTACTGGGGTCCGTGCTCAGCCTTCCTCAGTTTACACGGGAACCAGTGGGGAGAGAACATCTGCTGTCCTGCTTCCCTGGCCAAGTACTCCCAGCTCCTTCTCTCAACTTCATTGTAAGCTGGCAGGAGTGTGAGGTAGAATACCGTATCCTTAAAGCTATCGGGCCGCATGCTCACCATCCGAATGAGTCTCTGATCTCCCGCTATTCCTGGTATGGAGACCGGCTTGTCTTCTGAATCATCTGCAAGGTACCGGGCCTGCTCTGCTGTATAGCCCACCATCTTAGCATAATCTTCGTAAAGGACCACACCAATGTGTGTCTCGATGTACCTATCGAGTGCTGCAGCTCCTTCCCTCTGTAGCAGTGTTGTCTGTTCCAGCTTGTTGATCTCCTGGGCTGCCAGCAATGCTTCCTTCAGGTTATCAAGTTTTGGCCACCCACCACAGTATACCTGTAAGTGGCCAAGCTCTTCTGTTTGTCCGCTTCAATCTTTTTCCTTTTCTCCTCCTCTGCCGCTGCCGCTTCTTCTTGTTGTTTCTTCTGTCTCTCCTCCTCAGCTTTCCTGAGGTTTTCCGCTTCCTGATCCTTCTTCCTCTGTGCCTCTTCTGCCGTCTCTTGTTGTCTGTGAACCCTTTCTTGTTCTCTCCTGGTGAGGGACGTCGCCGCCAGCTCCTTCTGGTATTGCTCCATTGTCCTCCTGGCTTCTTCTGCCTTGCGCTTTCTGTCCTCCTTTTGTGTGGTGGGCGCCATCCTGTACATGTAACCAGGGCACAAGTTAGTAGGATATGGACCTTTGTCATAGGGATTGCAGGAAGTATGTTAGTATTAGTATAGTGGATGCGCTCCTGTTTACCTTACAGGGTGATTGCTAAAAGTTGACGTAGTTGCGGTGCGCTAAACATAAACATATGAATGTGTTTGAGGGTGAGTTAAGTTCCTTCCTTCCGCTCAAGGTGCTTTATGTGGGCCAGGTTGTCCCCTCTGTCACTATGCTGACACTTAGGATTCACGTAATTGTCCCTTTATTGCTCTCGCTCACTAACTGTCATACATTTTCCCCTCCAACTTAAATGGAGACAGGACCACCTGTCACCTTCCCGTGTCAACTAAAATGACTGTTAGGGAGGTGCTCCAGTCGCCCGAAGGTGGAACCGTTTCAACGCCCCTTTGGCATTAGTCAAATGGTCTTTAAAATTCCAAGTGTCCCCAGAGGCATCGTAACCCTTCCATTGAATGAGGTATTTCATGACATATTTAGACGATGGACGGACCGAGCGCGCGTCTAAAATCTCCTCAACCTCATATTCGTCAGAGTCGCCGTCCCTGACAGCGGGGACCGGTCGCGGTTGGACAACTAACCGACCTGTGAACAGTGTATCACCTTTGATGTATGGTTCTAGGAAGGAGACATTAAAGACCGGGTGACCCTTGTATTCGGCTGACATGTTCAGTTTGTAAGCATTCTGACCGACACGACGAACCACTGAATATGGACCGACCCAGATAGGGCCAAGCTTTTTCTTGACCACACCAGGGAGGTATAGGTGCTGAGAATGCAGTTTGACTCGCCTTTAGAAAATGTCAGCTCCCGACGGTGTTGATTAGCGTATTTTTGTTGGTTTGCTTGGGCTTTGTGCAGGTTTTGTTGGACTTCTGACAGGGTGTCAGCAAACTCCTGAGTTAACTGGAGGGAGACCGGATTGTCAATCCTTTCAGGGTGAGTTAAATACTCCCCCAGCACATCTTGAGGGGACTTAGGGACTCTACCCAAGTTCAGTTCAAAAGGAGTCTTGTTCGTTGACGCGTGCACCGCACTGTTGACCGCAAACTGAATTTGAGGCAACAGGTCATCCCAATTATCTTGTTTTTGGTTAATGTATGCTCTCAGCACCTCCTGCAGAACTCGGTTAGTTCTTTCAATCTGGCCATCAGTCTGAGGGTGGTTTGTTGTGCTGAGCAGCTGTTTGACTCCCATTAATCCCATTAGAGCTCTCCAAAACTTAGAGGTGAATTTTGAGTCTCTGTCTGAGATGATATTAGAAGGGAGCCCATGTTGGCATACTACATGGTTGTAGAATTGTCTCGCTGTTTCGAGTGCAGTCACTTTGACAGTTGTGGGGATAAAAATGACCATTTTTGTCGATTTATCCACGACTACCAGTATTGAATCATGCCCATTTGTAGTGATTTGAGTTATTATATATTAGTATGCATATATGTTAATGTTTTCAAATATATTTGGAGTGGTATTGTGTGGAGTCAAGTGTGAATAGGTACTCTAGTAACTTGGTTCATGTCCTTTTAACCTTCCAAGGCATTTTCGAAGTTAGAGGAAAGACCTAGAAGAACTCCATGTGGCAAAAGTCAGATGTGCCATTTTTAGGTCAAAAGGACATGTGTACATTATTCTAGAAAGAGGTGGCAAGTTTTGGGATGTGTTGGGTGCCAACACATCAACATACACCTTCCTAGAAATTACTTATGTAGCAAGTATATAAACAAGAGCTAGAACATAGAAAGACATTCCAGAATCACTCTTGTACTTGCCAAAATCCAGAAATATATTAACTTTCAAGAAGCCATCTCTCTTTCAAGAAGCTACCACTTGTGTTCAAAGATCCTTGTCTTGAATAGATAAAGTATTCTGTTTTACTAAGTACTTTATCTATCTGTTTCACTACAGTGGTATCGGAGCTAGGCACTTTGGTAGCACAAGAAGATGGCCGATCCTCAAGACCAACAGCAAGCTTTCGAAGGAAGCCCTTCCTCTCCAAGACACCCTCCTCCAGCGCCGATGGGAGAGCCCACTCAAGAAAATCTGCAACAACAAGAAGCACCAGAAGGAGGAGCACCGTCAAATCCCGTGGCAGCCGCTATAGCAAAGTTGACCCCACCACAAGGAGTTCCCGCAAATGAGTGGGCAGCCTTCCTAATGACCGTCCACAACCAAGTGGGCTCGGCCACCTATGAAGCAACCGTGCAAGCGTCAAGAGAAGCTATGGCTGCCATGGTTGCCCCTATTGCGAGCAATGCTCAAAATCCAGCCCCGGCTCAAGCGCCTCCACAAGAGCCAACGAGAGCAAGGAAACTCATCAAGCCCGGCAAACCCGACACTTTCAACCCCGGGAAAGGTGCCAACCTGAATTTATGGCTCTACCAAGTGGAGACGTACCTCGCATTCCTTGAAGTACCCGAGGAGGACTACGTTCCCTTTGCCGTTACCTTACTTAGAGGAGCAGCAACATCATGGTGGCGTAACTATCAAGCGGCTATATATCAAGCTATGGCGCACCCCATGCTCGGCCAAGAGCCCCCACCATCATATGCAAGATGGGCAGATTTTCGTGAGGCCCTCAAGAAGCAATTCATGCCCATCAATGCGGAGAAGATTGCCCGAGGAAAGCTCCACCATCTCAAGCAAACGACGTCCGTTCAAGAGTATACATCCAGATTTCACGCCCTCACTCTTGAGATCCCCAACATGTCTCTCGAGGAGAAGATTGACCGCTACATCTTTGGCCTCAAACCCAAGGTGGCAAAGGAAGTGGAGTTACGCGACTTGACGGACTTCTCAAAGATCATTGAAGTGGCCCAAAAGGTGGATACCTTGGATTTCAAGCACTCCGTGCCTTCATCTTCACGGGTACCGACGACGCGGGTGTACGCAGCCCCTTCCACATCCGAATCTGGACCCACACCCATGGAAATCGGAGTTATTAAAAGGGACCCCGCGGCTGCCCGGAAGAGTGGAAGACCCTCCAATGACACTTATGATGCAAGAAACCAGCAAGGAGTGAAAGCAAGACTCTCCCCGGCTGAAAAAGAAGCTCTCATGACGGCTGGACTATGCTTTTATTGCAAGGAAAAGGGCCATCGTGCACTTTCATGCCCCAAAAAGTTGTCAAAAAACGGACAGCGCCGGTAGGCCAGGAGCCTACCACCCCAAGACCCACTTCACGAGAAGGCAACACGCCAAGTGAGGTGGAGACCCCCGTTGAAGACGACGTTCCAGCCCCAATGAGTTTGAGAGGTTACCTTGGAGGAGAGAAGGTCCACATCTTGGTGGATAGCGGAGCTCAAGGCAACTTCATTGCTGCAGATTTTGCCACCAAGCACGGTATTACTATGCGAACTCTTGACCACGACGAGGAGATTATGATGCCCGATGGATTCTCCTATACTACCCCTTCCAAGAAGACGTACCCCTTGGCACTCTCTATCAAGTCCTTCAAGGATAGAGTAGTGTTCTCCCCCATGCAATTGGGCAAGTACGACGTCATCCTAGGGACGCCTTGGTTGACCAAGCACAACCCCCAAGTTGATTGGAGGACCGGTACTATCAAGATCAAGAATGACATCACTTCAAGAATCTGTATTTTGCGCGCAATCCAGAATATCCAGACCCAAGACATCCAGAAGCCGGCACACGAGATACTATTGTCCGCCCTCCAACTCAAGAGACTTGTGAGGAAGGGACACGAGCTTCTTTTGGCCTTGATCACGCCAAAAGACATCAAGAAAGACATCGAGAGTCAAGAAGGCAGCCCCGTTCCCAAGGAGATACAAGAAGTCTTAGAGGACTACAAAGAAGTGTTCTCCCCGGAATTGCCCAAGGGCCTACCCCCCAAAAGATTCGTAGACCACAAGATAGAGTTGGAGCCCGGAAGCAAGCCCATCTCTCGGCCTACGTTCAAAATGTCATACACGGAGCTAGACGAAGTCAAGAAGCAAATCAAGGAGCTACTGGAGCATGGCTTCATTCGACCTAGCAAGTCGCCATTTGGAGCCCCGGTGCTATTTGTCAAGAAGAAAGATGGTACCTTGAGGATGTGTGTGGACTATCGCGCCCTCAACAAGATCACCATCAAGAATCGATACCCGCTGCCGCGCATGGATGAGCTCATGGACCGGCTGGTTGGAGCCAAGTACTTCACGAAGATTGACTTACGGAGCGGCTACCACCAGATTCGCATCGCAGAACCGGACATAGAGAAGACGGCATTCAGGACAAGATATGGACATTTTGAGTTCATGGTCCTGCCATTTGGACTCACCAACGCGCCAGCAACTTTCATGACTATGATGAACACCATATTTCAGCCCATGTTGGACAGATTTGTGGTGGTATTCATCGATGACATCCTTATCTACAGCAAGACCCTTGAAGAGCATGCGAGACACTTGAAAGAAGTCCTTGAAGTATTGAAGCAAAACAAGCTATTTGCGAAGGAGTCAAAGTGCGAGTTTGCCAAACAAGAAGTGGAGTTCCTAGGTCTCCACGTGACTGCTGATGGCATCAAGATGGACCCCAAGAAGACCACGGTGGTGGAGGAATGGCCAACCCCCACGACCAAGAAAGAACTCCAGTCATTCTTGGGATTTGCCAATTGGTACAGAAAATTCATCCAAGGCTTCTCGCACATAGCAGCCCCCCTGACAGATCTACTCAAGAAGGACAGGCTATATACATGGACCGAGAAAGAGGAAGAGGCATTTCAAGAGTTAAAGCGAAGATTGACCACATCCCCGGTGCTCACACTCCCAAGTCCAAACCCAGATTGGCCCTTCCACGTCATCACCGATGCATCTTCCTATGCAATAGGAGCAATCCTGCTTCAAGACCAAGGCAAGGGACTGCAGCCCATCGCCTACGAGTCAAGGAAGCTAAATCCAGCCGAGCAAAATTATACAACCACGGAGCGAGAGGCATTGGCGATTGTACATGCCTTGAAGGTTTGGCGCTGCTACGTTGAAGGACGCAAAGTACTGGTCACCACGGACCACGAGGCGTTAAAGCACCTCCAAACGCAGCCGTATCTCTCAAGGAGACAAGCAAGATGGAGCGGATACTTGCAACAATACAACATCACGATTCAGTACCAGCCCGGCAAGACAAACCCGGCTGACCCCCTCTCAAGACTGCAATTAAATGCAGTGATGGTATCCCTGAAGACAGATCTGGAAGCTCGATTTTCAGCCGCCTATGAAAGAGACCCTTACTACAAGAACGGAGAAGCAGCCTTGGACCCATGCAAGAAGCAAGAAGGCAATTATTGGGTGAGGCAAGATACGGGCCAGAGATGTGTTCCTAATGACTTAGACCTCCGGCTCTTGCTTCTACGAGAAGCACACGACAACCCTCTTGGAGGACACTTTGGAATCCTAAGGACCACGGGCGTTCTAGCTAGGACTTATTGTTGGCCAGGCATGTCTAAGCAAGTCAAGGAGTACTGCAGGAGCTGTGACACATGCCAAAGAATCAAGCCATCATCGCAAAAGGCGGGAGGACTCCTCCAACCACTACCAATCCCCGAAAGACAATGGACGGACATCTCAATGGACCTTATCGTGGACTTGCCCGTGACACCTCGAGGCCATAATGCAATACTCACGGTGGTGGACAGACTTACCAAGATGGCTCATTTTATTCCCACGACGACTAAGGCTACAGCACCACAACTTGCAAGACTCATCTTTGACAACATCTTCCGACTCCATGGACTACCATCAAGAATTGTGTCAGATAGAGATCCAAGATTCACAAGCCATTTCTGGAAAAATCTCTTCAAGAACTTGGGTACATCGCTGGATATGTCTACTGCCTACCACCCACAATCAGATGGGCAAACCGAGCGTATGAATCGTACCCTAAAGACCTCTCTAAAGGCCTACGTGTCTACCCTCGAGCAAGACTGGGACATGTACTTGACCCCCCTCGAGTTTGCCTACAACAACACTACGCAGGCCTCTACCCAAGAGTCCCCATTCTTCCTCAACTATGGCTTCCATCCGACCACGCCACTGAGCTTCACGGCTGGCCATGATGAAGTACCTGCAGCCACAGATTTTATGGAGACATTAGAAGCAGCCCTTACAGCAGCGAAGAAAGCTCTACAACACGCGCAAGATGCTCAAGCAAGAGTGGCGAACAGATCCAGAAGAGAAATTACGTACAGAGTGGGTGACAACGTGTTACTATCATCCAAGAACATTTCCCTGAACAACAGGCCTGCCGGCAGCAAGTTCTCTCCCAAGTATTTGGGACCCTTCAAGATTATCCAGCAAGTCAACCCCGTTGCTTTCAAGCTAGAACTTCCCCAGACTATGCACATCGACCCCGTATTCCACGCTTCCCTCTTCAAGCCGTATGTGCAACCCGACAACAAGTTCCCAGGACGTGTGACAACCCCACCAGCCCCAACAATAGTGGATGATCATTTGGAGTATGAAGTGGAAGACATAATGGCTATGAGAAATTTCAGGAGACAGCAGCAATACTTGATCAAGTGGAAAGGATATCTAGATTCGGAGAATAGTTGGGTGGCGGCACACTACCTTGACAAAGTTCAACGAAAGTTGAAGCGCTTCCATGCCGCCAACCCCCATCTTGGACCAGCCCCAAGTCTCTCTACTAGAAGCCCGAAGACTTCAGGGAGGCAGCCTGCCACCATCAAGAAGCAGCAGAAGACCCCTTGGAGGCAGCCTGCAAGAACCACAAAGAGGAAAAAATGACATTAGACACTTTTCTCTTCTTGCAGTTTCTGGACAGAAAACTAAAACTGCTACTGGTAATAGGTCTCTGCATAATAAATTCTGAAAATTTACCTGGCTATAGTCCATGAGTAGCCGGTCATTCAGAGTCCAAGTTTGCTCAGTTTGGAGCACTGGTGAGAGAGATATGATGCTCTAAGTAGAAGGGGGTCAGGCTGCTGGCATTGTTAGGACAGAATATGCCTTCTGACATTGTGCCTTCCCCTGAACTTGGAATGCCCTGAAACTCAAGACTCTTGTAGAACATCTTACAGCGCCTAGTTTGAGACTTAGTTTGCAGAATTTGGAGAAGCATAGAAGGACTTATGATTTTCAGAAGTATCTGCACAGATTTGGAGGAGTGCCTACTCTCTCAGCTCTCAACGACACTTCAGAAATGAGAATGCTCTCAAAATTGGTGACCCGGTAGAGTTCTCCGACGCAGTCCGTCTAGCACTCGAATTTTCAGATTTGGAGCAGTTCTGTGGCCGCTATGAATTTTTGAGTTTGTGGCAGATTTTGGGCCAACTTGTACAATTTTCTTTATCATTAAGGAGTAGGCTAGCCAATAAGGTCACACCACCTACGACCTTGCCTAGTCTACCTTACATGTGTAGCACCTGACTTGGCGCCTTTGACTAGTCCTCTTCACATGTGTGGCATCTGACTTGAAACTGTTGACTAGTTTGCTCCACATGTGTAAGACCTGACTTGACGCGCCGAGACGTCGCTTTTTCTATCGGGGGGGTCATGTAGTGATTTGAGTTATTATATATTAGTATGCATATATTTTAATGTTTTCAAATATATTTGGAGTGGTATTGTGTGGAGTCAAGTGTGAATAGGTACTCTAGTAACTTGGTTCATGTCCTTTGAACCTTCCAAGGCATTTTCGAAGTTAGAGGAAAGACCTAGAAGAACTCCATGTGGCAAAAGTCAGATGTGCCATTTTTAGGTCAAAAGGACATGTGTACATTATTCTAGAAAGAGGTGGCAAGTTTTGGGATGTGTTGGGTGCCAACACATCAACATACACCTTCCTAGAAATTACTTATGTAGCAAGTATATAAACAAGAGCTAGAATATAGAAAGACATTCCAGAATCACTCTTGTACTTGCCAAAATCCAGAAATATATTAACTTTCAAGAAGCCATCTCTCTTTCAAGAAGCTACCACTTGTGTTCAAAGATCCTTGTCTTCAATAGATAAAGTATTCTGTTTTACTAAGTACTTTATCTATCTGTTTCACTACACCATTGGCAGTTCTTGGTAGTAAGACCACCCAGTCCATGGATATAGTTTCCCAGCGTCCAGCTGGGATGGGCAGTGGTTGCAAGAGACCTCCGGGTGGTGTGTGCCGAGACTTATTTCTCTGGCACTGGTCACAGGTCTTGACATATTTCAAGACCTCTCGGGGTAACCCCTCCCTATGATAATGTTTTGACAGTTTGCCAACAGTTTTGGCCTGCCCCAAATGTCCACCCAGGAGACTGTCATGCGCTTGACTCAGTAAGAGAGACCTTATTTCCAAATTATTAGGAATGACCAGCTTCAGCCAGCCTGAAGGGGTTTCAGTCACCCAGACCCCTTCTTTAAGTTTATACCCAAGTGCAGTAGCACGACACACACCAGTAGTGGGGCTGGGCTCAAATGTTGGGCCAGAAAAGTAGGCTTTTCTAAGTTGTTCAAGGAAGGACTTTTTCACCTTTAGTTAAGTGAGTGCACACAGGACTTTGTCTACAGCATGCTGACTAAAGTTCCTTTCTTGCAAGTCAGGTCTTCTAGAGAGTGCATCAGCAGGATTCAACTTCCCTGGTTTGTAGTCGATCTGGACTTGGAACTGCTCCAGCATCTGGCTCCAGCGGTTCTCCCTCCTCGACAGCTTGGACTTCTTCTGAAAGTGGGTCAGAGCTAGATGATCTGTAATCACCTTAAAAGCTTTACCATGTAAGTATGCTCTCCAGTGTTCGAGTACATGAATGATAGCTAGCAGCTCGTTATCATGCACTGAGTAATTAATCTCCGCTGGATTAAATTTCATAGCCTCGTACAACACAGGATGCCACTCCTGCCATACCTTACCATCCTTTGTGGTTTTGTCAGCAGGCTGCAACAAAATAGCACCCATGGCAAAGTCAGAGGCATCAGTAACCACCTGCACCGGTTTGCTGGGGTCATACACGGCTAGCACTGGGGCAGAACAAAGGGCCTCTTTAAGGGTTCGGAAGGCAGCCTGCTGCTCCCCCCCCCACACATACCCGATGTCTTTCTTAGTAAGGTCAGTCAGTTTACTGGCCTTTGTGGAATAATTCTCAATAAATCTCCTATAGTAGTTAGCCAACCCGAGGAAGGATCGAACTTCAGAGACAGACTGTGGTACTGGCCAGTCCCGTATGGTCTGGACTTTCTTAGGATCTACCCTGATGCCCTCTTTACTGACAACGTGGCCTAAGAATTCAATATTTTCCTTAAAGAAATCACACTTGCTCATTTTAGCATATAAGTGATTTTTCCGCAGAGTGTCCAGCACT
>WELA01007148.1:176587-186792 GCA_009602735.1 Mesotaenium endlicherianum
CCCATCCCCACCTCCCCCCCTGGGGGCCCTATGGCCCCTATGGCCCTGGCCCCTTTGGTCCCCAGGGCCCCTTTGGTCCCCAGGGCCCCTGGAATTACCCTCATGAGGGACCCTATGGCCCCTTTGGCTCTAGCGATGGAGCCCACGCCCCCGAGCAGCAGAGTGAGGGGGGAACTGCAAATGGCTACGCCGGGAACTCGTTCGAGGGAGCTGGTAACGCTGAGGTGGTGGATAATGGACCCGACTTCCGCCCCCAGTCTGGGCCCAGCTTCCTCTCCGACGGCGAGCTTGGCGACAGCTGGCAGGACCCGGCGATTGCCATGTGGCAGGGACAGCAGGCTGTGGCTGCCGCTGCCGGCAGTAGGAAGCCTGCCAGGGATGAGCCCATCGCTCGCCGCATGATGAGGGATGCTGGCAAACCTGGACGCCACTCTGGTGCTCACGGCCGCCCCGCTGGCGCTGAGGAGGAGAAGCCGCCCGTCCGCCAGTGGTCATTTGCCAGCTGGTTTGGCGCTGACAAGCCAAAGCCCATTCCCCCCCCGGAGCGCCCCCCCCAGGGCGCATTTGACCACTGGGGCCACCCCTCTGGATATCCAGGTGGTCCCTTCCAGGGCTGGCGACGCCCTCCCCATGCTTCTTCTGGATTCAGGCCCCACCACCACCACCAGCACCAGCACCAGCATCAGCATGAGCAGCGCGGGGGTTCCTTCGACGACAAATTCCCCCCCAGGCCCTTCCCCTTCGATGAGGCCGCCATGCAACGCATGTGGGAGGAGCAGGAGCAACCGCCGCCGCAGCAGCAGCAGCAGCAGCAGCAGCAGCAGCAGAAAGGCTTATTTGAGGATGAGGAGGAGCGTATGGCTGGCTTCCCGGGGGAGGCGGAAATGGAGGACCTCCCTAAAGCTGGAGATGGTTTCGGCTCGTCCATGGCAACGGCGTCCATGGCTGCGGGAGAAGAGTCCTTTGGAGATGTGGAGCAGACCAACAGTGCACCCCAGGACTCAAGTATGGACGCTCCCCCTCATTTGCTTGTTTGACAGTTTCTGTGATTCGAATCATTTTTTTCTTTTCTTTCTGCTGCCCTCTGCTGTTGAGTGTTGCAGTGTGTGCATCACCTCGCATTGCCCACTCTGGCTGGCCACTAGCCCCTCCCTGCCCCTCCAGCTCACTGCAAGTCCTGTTCTTAATCTTGTCCCGGCCGGCCCCTTCCTTCTGCTGGTGTTGCTGAATCTTGGAAATGAATATGCAAGTAGCAGATTTTGAATAACCCCGTCTGGGCAGGTGATTACAATGCGTGTAGTTTGCAGGTTGCTGGAAGTAATGACATTGCCTGAAAGACCTGGTGCGTTTTGTTTTTGTCTGCGAGGTCTGCTGCATGTTTGTCATAAATTAGATTGATATTTACCTCCATGCCTTTCTCTCAGCGCACTGATTGTGCTTCTCCTCGTGTTGCGTGCACAATAATCGCTGCAGATGATCCTGTCATTGAGGAGGAAACTGATTCAGGAGGCGCGCTGACCTTTCCCCTCATATAGGTGGTATGCCCAAGGGGGCGCCCCTTGAGCAAGCACCCCTCATATAGGTGGCAAGTGCAACATTGGGACTGTTTCCGACGTGTGAGGAGCAGAGGATGTTTCTCTGTACAAGAGCAAAAACATAGCAAGAAGAGAACTGTGAGTTGTGCTCACGAGGAGTTTGACATGCTGCGGCCTCGTGAGGTGTATCATAAGATACTAGGGAAATACTAGAAAGAGACTACGCCCTTCCATGGAAGTTGACTCTTGGTTCAACAGATGTGACAGATGTCGTGCACCTGTCACGTACAGCTTCTAGCCAGGATGTCAGAATGTGGCATCCTCAGTCATATAGACAAAGAAAAGTATGCACTGCATCTTTTTCAGGCTTTATGTTAGAGTGTGAGTGTGGATAATCGACATGAGTGTGCACCACAGCGCGCCAAACTGCCAACATCTTTGATCGCTTGCTTTGGTTGTGTCATTACTTTGTATATATGATAAGACACGCCTTTAAGTTTCTTTCTTCTTTTTTGTTATATTCCATTTGTCCACTTTCCTGTGATGCTGAGACAATGCTATGTGTCCACAATTTTGAAGTCTGGGAGCTTGCATTTTTTTCAGGTTTTTTTTGCAGATTGCTAGTCTTCTGCCAATTCTACACAAGAGGTTTATTAGTGTGCAAGCTAAAGAGATTGCTCACTTGTGTTGATCAGGTTTGCCTGTCTACACCGTGCGTAGCAGTTTTGAATGTGTAAATTGCCATACCGAATGACGGAAGTTAAGAGTGGCTTTCACCTATATGTATTCTAGATACTTCCTTGCTCGCTGTCTGTCTTGTCATGCTCAGTTTTCGTGCACTAATGTGGTTATATATTTATTCTTGGGTCGCTAAATTGCATATCACAGCAGTATACAATCTACATGTCCTGCGACAGAGCTACTGCCTGCCGTGTGCCCTGGTTCTTTCAGGCAACTATATGTCTTAGGTGATCGTGAGGGCATGGCTACGTTCAGCATAGCAACCAACTCATTTACAGTGTTCACTTATGTTGATAAAGTCAGGTAAACACTTCGGCACCATAGCTTACGCAATGCTGCTCGATGCTTTTCACAAATTTGTTGCTCACTGGAAGTAGCTGTTGCAGGGAGCTACAAGCGTTCTATATGCAACTTGTCCTTCCCAGCACCATTTGAGTGACATGATACAACATACCAAGGTCAGCTGGCAGTAGGAATATTCAAATGCTGGCGCCTCAAATCACAAATTTCAAAGGCACAGCCTTTCTTTGCCGGAAACAGATGTTTCAACACTTCTGCAAGCGTCCTTCATGGCCATTACAAGATCCTGAAGTTCTTCGATGTTACAGGTCATCTCTAGATCTTGTCCTCCACTAAAAACATTGTCTTTCTTAGAGTGCAACTTTAAGTGGTAAAGGGGTACCTTAAGAGGTCTATCTATGCGACTGCTAAAAGAATAATCCAGGTGCAGAGTGACGTCTGCCAACTGTGCCAGGTGGCTGTGATTGGCTGAAGAACAAAGCACATTGGTCAAGTTGGACTGGTGTTCACCGTAAGTTTTTGACAAGACATCTGCTCTCTCCTCCGTGAATCTGAAAGTTGCAAGCAGATGTCTTCCCAAAGCTTGGGGTGAGAGATCCACTTTTGCAGCTTCCACAAAGAGGCAGATTAAACCTGCATGTATGTGAATAGATCAAGTAGTGAGGTCTTAGCTTAACAACCTGAATATGAAGGCACGCCTGCAGCATCTCGTTGCTATTGCCAGCTTGTGATCTTTGGTTGCTAAGAAGAGACAACAATGTGAAGTACTTAATATCCTTAAAAAGCAGAGACTTTAAACAACGAGTCCGCATGACATGGAAATGCATCTATTATGACAACATCGAGCCATGTATGTGAGTGGACAAACGTCTTTTACACGACAAAGACTGCAAGCTATAAGCATAACGAATCGTCAAGACGCACCTCTGTGTGAACACATGGACCACAGAAAATGAATATCCACCATGCTACTTTCGTGGAAACATGCAGCCGAGCAGTCTTACCAGCATAGACGTCCTTCAGCATCTCCACGTCCATACTCTCCAAGGTTTCGTCACTAAGGACGTCTACCTCCTTGGCTTGTCTGGTGATTACCAGCAAAGCACCGGCTGCGAGTATCCCCAGCTGTTCACCGCTCACCTGGGCGTCAATCGGAGGACTATCACTATCATCCACAGGTGAAGAGATTTCACCCCTTCCTGAGTCTAGAGTGTTCGAATTAGCATCCAGATTTTCACTAATTGGGATACTGGTCACCTCTGCTAGTCTCCCAGGTGAAACATGCCCGTTCCCTGTAGTGTAGGTTAACAAATCAGCTGATTCTGCATTCGAGAGC
Organism: Mesotaenium endlicherianum; assembly: GCA_009602735.1. Taxonomy (NCBI): domain Eukaryota; kingdom Viridiplantae; phylum Streptophyta; class Zygnematophyceae; order Zygnematales; family Mesotaeniaceae; genus Mesotaenium; species Mesotaenium endlicherianum. Next base: position 180,500 of record WELA01007148.1, read on the forward strand.
AACGTTCCTGACCTGTCATCCTCCGGTGGTGCTGACAACGGCCTGCTGCTGCCCGAGCATAAAGCCAGCACCCTGGCCACTTCCTTTCCCAATTCCATCTAACAGTGAACAATCTGTCGGCAATTTTAGAATGGAGGAAAATTATGCCCTAAAAAACCATGATTGTACAGGATTCAATGCAATTTATTGTACAATCATACAAGTGTGTTCTGTGCAGCACGTTTCTTTAGGCATATCTTCTTCGTTCCCGTGTGTATTTAGTGAGCCCACAGAAATGTACACCAATAGTAATAGCGCACGCTGCATGTCAGAGATTATATTATCTCTACTAAAAACCGCATTTGCCAAAGACAACCCATACGCAGCACAGTGTCACTACTCTCCAAGGCTTTTTCTTATTAAGGTATAGTGAGGACAGGATTGCAACTTTCATGCAGTGCAGCACACGACATTCAACTTCGGCAAGAATGTTGTCTGCACGGGCCCGGTCAACTGCCCCTCTATTTCTAGATCAGATGTCGCGGGAGCGAAATTGGAGTTTCAGACTTTGCGCCACTTTTGGCCAAAACGTGCCAATTGTGGTCAACTGTGGCAGGCTCATCTCTTGGGCACTTTTGGCCAATCGTATTTCATTGGAATCAGCTGGGGCAAAAACACAATGCATGGTCGAGCTTTAACCGTACAAAAGTTTTACAAAGCGTAGGTTTCTTATGTCGGTATGGCTGATAGAGCACTTATGTCGCACTGTGTAGCCCTACCTCCGTTGAAAGTATCTGGGGTGACCTGTAGCAGATTGCCTCTACTTTCGACGTTGAGGCACTTATGAAGGTATAGAGAGTATACTTGGTAAAAGTACGTGCTTGTGATGACGAAGGACGTCACACAAGACATGCACTTCGTGATGATTTTGTCGAGCTGCACTGTATATATGGCATCGGAGGATACTGGTAACTGCAGGGAATCCGGATCCGGAGTCGAAGCTGATGCTAACTGATGCTAACAAAGAACACCGTGTGAAGAAGCGAGCTTGTGCAGTAGCATGAGACTTATAATCAGCTCTGACAATTGTATTTTCTATCAGAGAAGGCCATTGATTTTTATTTTATTTTATCATATCAGCTATTTTTAGCAACTAAATGGGAGCATTTCCTGCTTAAGGAATTGAGGTCGACTGTTGCTTTCCTGCGTTTATCCTTGTGCTACGCTTCTGCATCCATGGACGCCAATTTGACCTACCAGCTCGTATGCGGAGGCTTTTTCCTGGTCACAACAGTTGGTTCTTTTGTAGGGACACTGGTCGTCAGTGGAGCCTGCCACGATTGCATTGAGATTGTGAGCGACTTTAAAATCGCCCTGCTGAACAAACCACTCTTGAGTGCACCGTCTTTGCAATCCATGAAGATGGTGTGATGAGAGGAAAACTATAAAGACCAGGATCGAGTACGGCTTTCGCATCCCTAAGGTTGTAAATTGGAGCTCATCAGCCTTGTGACTGGGAGAAGCATCCACTCCGCCAATGCAACTATCCATTCTTTGAGAGGGATGCATTGAAAATGAGGCTGCAGTCAGGCTATTAATCATAGATACTTACAGAATTAACCATTCTTTAGGAGGAGGGCAATATGTGACTGCAACGGGATCTGCTGGGTCGATTTCTAGGAACTTCAGGAAAGGGAAGTATGCAGACAGGTGAGATTACATGATCAGAACAGCAACTCTCCATGCAGAGGGAGGGGCATACGGCGATGGGACACATATCAAGCTGCCCCTTCTTGCTTCAGTTTGCACTTTTGTCGGCATCCTCAGGGGCCCCAGTATCAGACCATTTCCTTTTGAAGAGTCGTCGCCGGCCATGAATGGGTGCATTGAGAGTTGAAGCTGAAGAGCTCAATCCACCAGAAGAGCTGAATCCACTTATTTGGGGACTGTCACATTTTCATATTAAGCATCGTCAGCAGTTCTTGTGGTAGTATCTTTTTCAGAATAGTATAGAGCACTGAAGCAACTATGGAGGCACCAGCGAGCAGAATGAACTCCTGTGCTTTCTGCCTGTGCAGTCATTCTTTCATTCTACTGCTATTGCTTTTAGTCAAGTATCAGGAGTTGCCGATTTCCATAGCTCACAGCAGGTTAGACATTCTTTATTCATTACATATAATAACATTTTGTTCTCGGACACAAAGGACGCGTTCGCAGTATATTTTGTAGAGTGACAGGGGCGATGGTAGGCTATGCCCACTTGGTGTCAATTGTATAGTACAACACTGTGCATACAGTGAGTCTCTTAATTAACCTGGGTGTTGATGTTGATGAAAAACAGACGTGTAAACTTATCTTCAGAGTCATGAGTAACTACATATAAATAAGCAGGTATTTACCAAAACATTTTTGATTTCTTTTCTTCCTCCCGGTTGTGGCCTAGAATCTGCTTGAATTAATCCAAGTGCCTCACTACTGACATGCATAAGGAACGTGTCTCAACTGTACATAATAACTGAAAATTGAGGTAATGCAAAGGCCGTGCTCTTGCCACCTGAGGGGCAAACAATACCCAAGTAATCTCACTCCACTCATCTATTTGCATATTCCCTTAGCGTGTGCAAAACATGGAGGCATAGTTATACTGTTTGTAAGACCCTCAATACTAAAATGCCTTTTCTCTAGGTATGAACTGGCAGAAAGTTGTACGCACAACGTCACATGCTAGAACAACAAAGGCTTGTTGGCCAGCATAGACATGTACTCGGCACATGATAAGCTGCGACTAAATCCATGAAAAGATCCAACAACGCAGATGTTCATTCTTTCCCGAGAGGCACCCTAGGCACTGGAAAGGCATTAAAGAAAGTTCATATTAGTTGCACCTACTCACACCTTAATAGAAATAAATGCTCTATGTCTGGCTGGCGGGCCAGGCCGCGGACAAGGTGCAGCCATTGCTGTGAAGGCAAAGTTTGCCACTCACTAGCTGTCATCCAGCCGATGCAGAGTCAAACTTCTGAAGGTCAAACTTGCTCGTCTTCGGCCCACTTGTGTTCTGCTCAAAGCACTCCTCACGAGCTGCAGCTCCTACCCTTGTTGAATGGCTGCGCCCAAAGGGCAAGTGAATACAATATGCTGGCCTGTGCTTAGAGAAGACACTGCCAGTCGGGCTCACTAATTGCCGGTGCAGTAGCAGAGCCAGCGAGAGTTGAGCTGATGCACTTGCTGGTGTGCAGTAGGAAACCTACAAGTCAAGCTCGCAAGCTCGCTCCCAATTATACTGACCTCAGGCTCTTCCAGACTTACGCGTCACAAAGCAGGATGTACGTGTCCGCAAAGGAGACAACTATGAGATGACTATCTCGCACGTGCAGACGATGTACCTGGCCTCTTGCACCACCCCTTATGCACGAGAAGGATGAAGCAAGGAAAGGATGCCATTGCGACGGAATTTGCAAGCTACACTCTAAGCTAGCAGTTGTAAGGTGTAGCGTTGAATAGTGCATCCTTGGTGTGAAGGAAGCAGGGCCTGTCATTTGCGGAAAAGAGTTCGTTGCCCTCAAATCTGCACATCAGACAGCTTGTGTTACGACCCACTTACTGCCACGTGCACAACCACCTCCTGAAGAATGAAGCATACGGATAGAAGCCGAAAAATAATCAGGGAAAAGGTGCTATGCTTATCATACTCAACCAGACTCATCTGCATATAAAACGTGCCGATATCAGAGTTGCAACAATTATGCTAAAAAAGTATTGTGTGCTTGGCTTTCTTAACGTTCAGGGGGGGAGGGGGGGGGGGACAAGGGGATGAGGAGGATGGGAGGGATCTGAAACCAAAAACTGTTAGCACCAAAATACATGACAGTGAGGTTGCTTCAGTGCCACCAAATTTGATAATGCATTCACGTGCTCAACAATTACAGGTCCACCGGGATGCAACGTGGACGCTTCAGGGAGTTGAGCCTAAACATATACGTAAATAGTGCTGCTGATTCAACATGTTCAAAAGAGAGAAGCCCCCTTGTGTATTTGCGTATTTTAAATTGATAGACAACGAATTTGTTGGCACCTAATGCGGGCCCCATTATTAACGATCTTGACACTCCCCACGCAGCTGCCTGGATTACCAGAGAGGGTGAAATGGAGCAAGAGCGTAAGAAGATTATGAATACTTACACAGCATTAGCATAGCCTTTGAGTTTTGGCGTCCAAGTTGAAAAACAGTCAAAAGTTGACACCAAGACGCAATTGTCCCCCTTCCCAAAGCAAATTTTGGTGCAACATAAGTTCAGCGGGTATGAAATTACCTTAAACCCCTCACTCCTCAGGCATATCTTGTGTGCTTCAATATACTTTGCACAAGCCTCTGGCCCTTTTTCAGCTATACACATGTCCCGTTTCTCTTTTGTGTCAGGACAAGCACAACAAATCTTCTTCTTGGGCGCCATCTGCTTAGAAGATCCTTCCTTGCCTGCGCCGCCTGCAGCAGAACTCGGCAGAGCTTGAGGAGATCCTTCCATATGACTGATTTTCGTCATAGCAATATTCTCAGAAGCCAGCAAGTCTGTTCTAGTGTGCGACTCCCCTCTTCAAACCTGGGATAGTGATAAGCGTTTGTGCAGTATCTGCCTTATGGATGTCTGCGCATTGTCTGCAGCTGTACAAGCAACTTGCTTGTCACACTCCTTGTCCCCTCATAGCATTTTAAGCTATTCGTCTAGATTGCATGTATGTGCTATTGGATCAATGCGCTTTTCCTTTTGAGATTGTAAGTTGTAAAACTGTGTGTACTGCATGGGAGCATATGAGGAACGTACTTTCACAAGCTTCATGCGTACTTTTGCTGCATGATGTGCATTATTATATACCTCCACCAAAATGTGAAGGCTCCGAGATCGAGCTTAAGCTGTGACGCATGCTACGTGCCACAGCGTGCAGCCTGCGTTCGAAACCCGGGGCCACTCGGGGGCCCACGCGAGCCAAGAAAAACCGCGGAGACCTATTATATATATCGAAATTTAAAGCATTCCACGACTAAAACTTGGACTGATACAACACATGAGCGGAAGGACGTGGATGTTTATAGACCTTCATGGGCAGTAAAGGGACCAGGTGAATAAAACCAGTTCTATACGAGGCACAAAACGGTCGGTTTAAGTTTTACATATAGAGTTTATTCCTCCGTACTATATCAAACTTTTGAGCTTTTCTACAAGCAGCGGAAGGCACTCAGGTTCTGGCCTTGACCAGCTCCTGTGTTCCTTTTGACGTTCACAGTGTCCCCCATTTACAAGTTACCTTTTTAAGGCAGCTAGTCAAGGTGCAGTCTGCTGCAAGAGCGGAGCTGTCTGACATGCGAGGAATTTTCGTACTTGGCGAGCGTCAAGTAGAGCTTGGGCGTTCGCCGTGGTTACAAAGATGCTCATTTTACATTAGTAGGCTGGTGTGCAGCCAGCGACTGTCGTGACGTTGATCTTCAGATTTTGCTGCCACTGTGGGCATCTGTTGTTTCGTCTTGATCTGCAGATCAGCTCCAGCTGAAGAGCTCTCAGATTTACAGCCGTAATCATCATGTGGGTGTAAGCAGCTCAAGTAAGAGCTGGCGAATGCCCAGAATGCTCAGCAATACTGTCATGGGTTGCTCTGCTCAGTTGACCCAGGGCCTGGCCATGACACCAAGCTCTATCGAGCTTCAATGGCCGACTACAGCGTCTATGTCATCTGCATCTTCCAAATTTGTCCTCCAAAGCACCCTCGCCCTTCATCTGAGGAGAGTTTCCCCCAGGCCGCATGCCACATGCAGAGCAGGACGGATCTCCTCTGCCTTTCATCCCTCTGCTGATGGGATGTGCTGGAGGCTCGGGGATCAAAAAGATCACATTAGTGAATCATGTGCAGAGAACAGCAGAGGACTTGTGCAAGGTAGTACTTTCCATGCTCGCTCTGCCAGCAAGCAGAGGGCAGCCACCTGTAGAGCGTCAGCGGTGGACGTGCTGCAGGCGACAAGTGGCAGCTGGAGGCCAGTCCTTGAGCATCTGCTGTCAGTGGCAGCCATTGCAGCTGCCTATGTGGCCGGCCTGTCGCAGTCGACAGAGACCGAGTCTTCCGCTCTCGTCGTTCTGCCAGCTTCTCGCACGGGCGCCGCCTGGCAGGAAGCATTCGAGGGTGACGAGGAGGAAGGGGGCGACGGTCACGCTGCACGCGTGCAAATTGGCCCCAGGGGTGGTAGAGGGTAGGTCATCAGGGTCCCACTTATTGAAGCCCAGCCCAGCCTAGCCTTCCCCAGATGCCCCCCCCCCCCCCCCCCC
>WELA01007148.1:186823-199391 GCA_009602735.1 Mesotaenium endlicherianum
CCCCCCCCCCCCCTCCTTTCTAAAACAGGACAAAGGACGCAATTTGAAAGGGCCTTGTCATTTGCAGCAGCCCGAGGTGCCAGGGCAGAAATGCAGGCAGGCGGGGGGGCAGGCAGGCGGGCGTGCCAGCTGGCTGATCGGGGGTGAATGGTGGGGGTGCCCTTTCCTAGAGAAGAAGCTTCAGAGGAAGATATGACACACTTTGAGAGAGGATGGTTGGAGAATGCCCAGAGTGGGAAGGCACGCAGTCGGGAAGGAGTCTCTTGAGAGAGGTGAGGATCGTCGAGAGGGCAACAGGCGCGTTCTGGATGGATGGATGGATGGATGGATGGACAGGTGGGTGGGGTGGGTGGCACCCATTTGCGGTGCTTCTGCAACATATATGGGATTTTTTTAATAAAAATTGGGCTTTTTTGGGGGGGGGGGAGGAGAGGAAGAGTCTGGGGGCCAGAAGCGAAGAAGTGAGGGCAGCATCTGGGGTTGGTGAATTGCTGGGGCAGAGGGCTTAGAGTCTGGACTCTCGAGTGGTTATTTTAGATCGGAGCTATATCTTGCAGCAAAGCATCACCAGCCGCAGCTGCAGCAGCAGCGTGACAGCGCCTGCCAGGCAGTCAGGCAGCGAGCCAGTGAAGGGGAGGCTAGGCAAAATTTCAGGGCAAGGGCTCCTTTGAAATGACAGTGTCGCTCCGGCAGCTGGCTGGCGCTGTCAGTAAAGGGTATGTGAGTTGTCGTCCTTGCGTGCGCGAGTTTGCACCCTTGCCAGCCCTTTTGGGCGTCTATGCGCGCTTGCGCAATATCACACTCACACACACACGCACAGACACGTACACACGCACACATGCACGCGCGCAAGTACATACACACACAAAACACCCTGGCCGCACGCATGCGCGCGCGCTCGCGCATGCGGTAGTTCTTGTACACTGCCAGCTACCCTTCAGACGTCCACTCGCTTGTGACATAAGTCCGCTTTACGTCCGTACAAATGGCCCAGGTGCATGCAGCATGTATGCATGCATGCATCTTCACGCACCTTCGCACGAGCTTCTCTCTCACCTACCTGCGCTCTTCCTGCTCTCCTCTTTTCTCGGCCCCTGCCTCTCTCCCGCCAGATCTGCACCACCCGGCAAGAGCGCGTCCCAGCCTGGACAAAGCAGAGGCCCACCAGCGCATGTCGAGAGGGGCGCACATACAGACACAGCCTTGGCCTTCGCCGCAGGCAGAGGCGCAGGCTCAGACTTAGGCTCAGATACTACCTGCGCAGAGGGAGCCAGAAATGGAGCCGGAGATGGAGCCGGAGATGGAGCCAATTATGGCGCATTCTACGAGAGAGTCTGGGACGAGATCGGGGTCAAGCTGTCGCCGCCTCCGTCCTTCCCCCTTCCCTCTCCTACTACTAAGTCCAGGCCTCCGGTGGAAAAGCCCGCGGGTCGAAACCCCCCCTCCTTCTGGGGGGGGACTTGGGGCACCCCTGGCGGGAGTCAGCAGGGGCAGCAGAGGGAGGCTTTCGAAAATCAGGCAGGGTTTGAATCTGTCCCCCCTGGGAGTCGGCGGGGGGAGAGCGCGGGGGCCAGCCGGCAGGAGGGGGGCCCTGTGCACTATCTGCAGGCCCTGAAGGGGGGGCCCAGGCGCGAGCTGCTCCGCATCACTGCTGAGACTCTCAGGCGCCAGGTGTGTGTGTGTGTCCGCTACCTGCCACTTGTTCCCCTCCTTCTGTGCATGTTCTGGCTTGCGCTGACATACACACACACGCACGCGCACACACACGCGCACACGGGTGCGTGCATACACACACTCAATGCACAGCTTAGGAAATCTATACCAAAGGCTGGCAGCGGCAGCAGCGGCAGCAGCGGCAGCAGCGGCTGAGGGAGGGAGAGAGTTAGAAGGAGGGGGAGGGGGATAGGCGGGTGGGTGGGTGGGGCCTGGGCGCGGGTAAGGTAAATTCAATCTTGGAGTGTGTGAAACTGGCACATACGCGGTGATTGACATCACTTCTGCGGAGCAGAAGGCCTGCAATGATGTGACCCTGCTCCTATTCACCACAATCCTGCCCCCGAATTTGTGACCGCCAAATGGCAGCCCAGGAGCTACCTGCGCCCCGTCAGCGTCTACTCCCTTGACGTGCACAGAATTCAGGAAGATGATGCCAAAGCAGACAAAACGCGTCGACGAGAGTCCACCTGTAAAGTAAGGTGATTGTGACGCCGGGGGGGGGCTCTGGCAGCTCTTGCCAGTTCACACACACTCCATCAGGGGGCAAGCGGGGGAGGTCTCACTACACTCTCGTAAAACCCCCAACCCTGAGAGTTAAAATCCGCCCCTGCCCTTCTCTTCCACCGCTGCCCGCCGGCGCGCGCGTGCAGGTGGCCGCGGTGCCCCCCGAGATTTGCCAGGTGGCGAGCAGTGAGGAGCAGACGCGCGCCTCCAACGCGCTCCTCGCAAGCACCGCTGGCTCCGTCTTCGGCGCCTGGCTCGACGCGCACCTCGATGGTGGCTCCGCCTGGAGGCCCCGCCGCTCCGGCGGCAGCAGCAGCAGCAGCAACAGCAGCAGCGCGTTTGCCTCCTCCTCCTCCCCCTTGTCCCCCTCCTCCTCCTCCTCCTCCTCCTTCCCATCCTCCTTCTCCTCGCACTCTTCGTCTGACTCCTCCTACCCATCCGCCTCGGCCTCCTCCTCCTCCCCCTCCCCGTCCTCCAACTCTTCTTCCGCCTCCCCCTTCGCCCCTTCCTCTCCCTCCTCCTCCACCACCTCCTCCTCCTCCTCCTCCTCCTCCTCCTCCTTAGGGTCCTCCTCAGGCTCCAGGGCGGCAGGCGCGATTGCAGCCAGGGCTGCCAACTCCTTAGAGGGTGAGCCCTTAGAGGAGGAGCTCCTATCCGCTAGTGCTGCAAGTCCTACCTTACGGAAGGCAGGGGGAGGAGAGACGGGCGTGGTGGGGGGGGTGGGGCTGGAAGCGAGAGGGATGGGGGGAGCAGGCGGCTCCATGGGGGCCAGCGTGGCCTCAGCCGCTGCATCCTCGGGAGAGGAGAGGCAGAGGGAGGCCGCGAGGAGGAGGAGGAGTGGGAGCGGGGGGGGGAGTAGCAGCAGGCGCAGCGAGGAGAGTGCTGATAGTAAGCACGGCGCAACGAGTTCAGTCGCGGCCTCCAGGATCGCCACCTGTCCTGCGGACGAGCCGGTCTGCGGTAGCGATGTGTCCAGGCGGGCGCCAGCTGGCGAGATGTCCGGCTCCCCTGCCGCTGCGGCGGTGCTCCCTGGGAAGGAGGAGGAGGGGGAGGGAGCGGGTTGTGAGGTGTGGCCGGACAGCGAGGCCGACGAGTTGCGGCGCGCGAGGATGGGCGCGTGGCGACAGAAGCTGACCGACAGGTGGGTGCGCGAGAGCGAGAAGCAGGAGCTGTGGCGCGACGCGATCCTGCTCCTCAGGTTCGGGGAGCTGAGGTACGTACGCGCGTGCGCTCCCTTACACCCCTCCCCCCTGCCCCTTCTCCTTCTTCCCTTCCTGCTCCCCCCAAGACCCCCCCCTCTCCCNGGCTTCGGGCTTTGCGCTTTTGGCAAAAGGCAGAGGGCAGGAGGGCAGGAGGGCAGGTGGGCGGGGGGCAGGAGGGCTTTGGGTGAGTGGTGAGGGCGTAGGGCTACCCGCTTTGGCTTCCGGCTTGGGGCTTCAAAGTTGGGGTTTGGGATGGGGGGTTTTGGGCTTGGGCTTGGTGGCAAGCCCAGCGGGAGTGTGGGGAGTGGGAGCTGCCTGCGTGCTTCCTCTGAGAAGGGTACTTTGCTACCATCCCTGCATCTGTGCAGAGTTGCGGCTGGTTATTTTCAACGCTCACATGTCGCGTCACATGCATGTTGAACGTCGCTTTCATACTATATGTATGGAGGTATGTACATATATACATGGATATATATATATATATATATATATGAATGTCTATGTATGCATGTAAACATGTGTTATATATGTATATATATGTACATATATATATGTGTGTGTGTGTAGGTAGTGTGCCACACGCTGCCAGTGCAAGTGCCACGAGGTGGGGGCACAGGCGTACTTGCGCTTTAAACACGGGCCCCTCTGTTGAGCCCTTCTCATGCTTGAGGCAGCTCCTTTTGCGCGCCTGGATGCATCCGCATCGTTAGTGAACTACGGTGCGTCATAGACTTGAGAAGGAGGAGGTCCCGAGGCTCTTACTTGTTCGGCTTTGGCTCCACGCAACAGCTCCTTTTCGGATCATGCGCATAGACTGCCGGGCGTGTGCGTGCATTCGGCGTCATTGAGCACGCAACCTTTTGTCTGCGCTGAATCAGGTTGGCACATGGCAGCAGAGTTTTGCTTGCGTATCGAGCGTGGACGTATATATGTGGTGCTAGACGACTAGGATGAGTTTCTCACACTGAAAAGCCGACATATACTGCTGCAAGCAAACATCTTCACGCTACGGGCCAACTCAAGGGATACCAGCATACTGCAGACTGTGCCTGTCAGTGAAGACATAAAGTGCTTTCTCAGGCGGCTATGGGTGGGGCACGTGACACTATCAAATTTACTTTCAGATTTTTTGGGCGTGCTCAAATTGGGCAGGCCGGGCAGTGCCCTCGGGTGGCGATCGTCGTCCTCCGCTCTCGGCTTGCCAGCTGTCCTCGACGACGTCATCATCGCCGTCGCTGACGCTGTGGCGGGCGCGTATCTGGAGTGTTGGTCGTCTGGCGACGAACATTCTGACGCTCCGGATCTTCCCATGCTCATGCACCGCCAGCTGGCGTTCACACGCGCCCTCGAGAAGTTCCGCAACGAGGTGAGGGCCCAGTCTCCTGCCACCTGGCACACACGAGATGCTGCCTTCCCCGGCCTCCACCCTCCACCCCCCCTCATTCTCTCTCTCTCTCTCTCTCTCTCTCTCTCTCTCTCTCTGTCCCAGCCTCCCGTCTTAAATTCCTTTTCTTTTGTGTTTCTCTCATTCTTCTTGCACAAACGAACCTTAAAATTCTTCTAAAAGTTTCTCTTATTGTTCTTGTAGAATTGAACCGTATTTTCCTCCAAGTTTCTCTTATTATTCTTGTACAAACAAACACAAATGGAGGCTCCTTCTGCCTGTAGCGCATGTGGGTTATGGGAAACTCAGACTGCACCGGAAAAAGCGCCCCCATTGGTGCAGGAGCTAGAAGATAGACGGAGGAAGGCAAAGAAAAGGGCCCTTCACAAACTTTGCTATCATGTAGCCCATTGACAGTGCTCTGTCGGCCGCCCTCTTTGAACCAGACGCCTTGGTTGGAGAGGGCGCGTGGGGTGCAATAAGAGACGAGCACGTCAGCATGTACGTGGGTGGGGGGGCAGGCGCGATGGTGACGTGGCCCTGCAGTGATACGTGACACCAATATGGCAGTAATGTCGGACAGTGGGGTGTGGTTGCAATCAGGCCCCCCATCATTGTATTGATATGCCAGGTTATCATAACATGCCACAGAATGGGGTCAGAAGATCTGCACTTCTGGCGCTTATGAAGGAGCAGTACTAGGGAAGCTTCTTCTGCTCTCCTTCTTGGCTGAGCCTCCTATTCTGTGGGCGTCTCCTCCCACAAAACATATTTGACAACCAAGGGAAACAAAAATGATCACTGCTAAGTAGTCACTTAAGCCAGCAGCCTCCCCTGCTTGCTCTGCCACTCTCCTGCTGCCAGGTGTCGCTGCGCCGTTGGCTATCGAGGAGATTCTCTTCCATCGAGGCGATTTTCGAGGACCGCTACGACCTCTGGACGCTCAGGAGCGTAGGGGGGCCAGACAGGCGACAGCTGGCAGCGGCCCAGGAAGGAAAGCCGAGGAAACAGGGGAGCAAGCATCGTACGGGCTCTGTGAGGCCGCCACTTGGCGCTCCCTCCCGCGCCCCCCTGAGAGCGCTTCTAGACGAATTTGGGAAGCTCAGAAGCAATGAGCATTCTGACGATCGCGCGCGTGCAAGCGCCGGGAGTGGGCAGAGTGACCCTCTTGTGTATAGCTATGCCGACAGCTGGCACCTTGTCAGCGCGCAGGATGGTTCCGATCGTTGTTTTTCCGACGGCCATAAGCGCGGCTGGGAAGAGGGCGACGCGGAGGGCGGCAAAGGGAAAATTTTGCTCGGGCGAGAGCAGGAGCGGGAGCACGAGCAGGGATGTGAGCACGAGGACGAACAAGAACGCGCGCCAGAGCGGGGGAGCGAGAGGGAGCGTGAGCAGGAGTGGGAACGTGAGGGGCCAGCTATGGGAAGGCGAGGAGGACATGATGGGCGAGAGAGAGAACCCACAGGGTGGTGGGGCAAACGGCAGGCAGATTCCTACAGCAATAACAACGCACACTCATATGGACGTCAAATGCCTGGCAATTTCGTTGGAAGCGCATACAGCGGTTCAGGTGCTTTTGCCGGCGGCCCTTGGGGGGGGTCTCCAGAGGGACCCGCCAGATTCAGGCCCGCCGAATTGGCGGGAAAGTTGGCGGGAAAATTGGCGGGAAAATGGGCAGGAAGGCTCTCCTCCTCCGTGGCCAGCATTGGGTCCAGGACGCCTCTGGGAGGGGCCAGTGTGGAGAGCGAGGCCAGGGGGGACAGATTTGGAGGGAATGCGTCCGACGTCCCGCGCCGGGGTGCCACCCGGGGAGGATTTGACGTTGTGTTTGAGAGGTGGCAGCTGCCTGCCAGGCGGAGCCGAGACTTGCGAGCGCTCAAGGGGTGGTAAGTTCTGCTCGGCATCCTTTCATGCAGCTTCTATAATTGTCAATGTCATGCCGGTGTTGCTTGTGTGCTTGAAAGTATGAGTACCACACGTGCACCTCTACCAACGCGTATGTGTCAACTTGTCTTCCAAGCGGGCCCCCTCCAGACATGGACAGATACAGACACTCTTGTAGGCACACAGGCGCGCGCGTGCAGACACTCACGCAAAAGTCACAGTAACACGCACACACAGGCACACGGGCGCACACTCATGCGCAACACATGCATGTGTGACGTCGACATACACGTGCACATGCTCACGCTCAGCAAGCGGGAGGAAGCTGTGCCACTTGTCCTTTGTCAGTGCTTTTGCTTCCCCCTATGACATGCTTGCATGCTTGTCAAGCTTTGCGTTTGTCTCAATCTGCCCGGGCTGTAGTGATGGGAGAATACTATCGTAAGATGTCTCTCAGCCACAGGAAGGAACCGTCCTCCCCAAGATCCTGGATGGTGCAGAGATTTGAGGACAATGATGCCACCTTTCCAAAACGCAGCCTAAATCTCAGTCAGTTTGTGCGAACAAAAAGGCAGAGGGCACGCGCCTAATTATAGGGGCGCCCAGTAGAGCTGCGCAGACAGTCAGCGAGCCAGAGAGCGTCCGGATGAGAAGAGTGGCCCGCACAAGGGCTACATTGATCCACATAAAACAAGAGGCAGAAAGAGAGGGCGTGCCCCCCGGTGGGGCGGAGAGGGCTCACGTGGCGGGAGCGCAGGTAGAAGAGGAACTTGCGCAGCGGCGGCCACACGGGGTTGCCGCTGCCGTCGTCCGCGTCCGGGTCGTCGAGCGGGCGCGCCTCCATGGGCAGGTGCACGTCCGGGTCCACGGGGATGGCGGGCGCCTACCCGTAGTACGCCTTGTCCTCCTTCGACATCTCCACCACCTCGTCCTCCTCTTCCCCGGCCCCCTCTGCCGCTCTCTCTTGCTGCGCATTGGCCTCTACGCCTGCCTCTGCACCTGCGCCTGTGCCGGCCCGTGCGGTGGCGGCGGCAGCGGCGGGGGCGCCGTAGAGGGCACGCTGCTTGGCCTGGAACTCGTCCAGGTCCACCTCGGAGACACCGCCCTTCAGTCCGGGTTCGTCAGATCAAAAAGATCTGGAAGAATGTCGTCGTAGTGCGCAAGCTCGTAGTAATAACAGTCACTTTTGGTTCCGAATGGATGCGTGCGCAGGGGACAGGTGTACTGCACATACTTGGAGGTGGCCGATATCGCGGGCCCTCTCCTGCGAACGCTCCTCACAAAGCTCGGCAATCTCGTGTCCTTCCTCTTAGTGACGCTGATTGGCCGCTCCCTGGGGCTGGTCTGCCGAGGCATACGTCAGAGCCTGCGGCTCTGATGAAGTCCTCGTCGCCCTAAGGAGGCATCCGCAAGAACCGGGAGGGTAATTTGTTTGTTGTTCTCCCAAGAAGGGCAGAAAAAAAGATGTAGGATGGGGCGCCTGGAGAGCAGAACGTCTTTCCCCCACCTTTTGAATGGATATTTTGAGGGGGTGAATTTCAGGCATTTTTTTTCCTGTCTGCGCGTCGCCACGTTGGTGGTGTTCTTTCTGAAATAATGACAAATGAAACGAAGATGAGAATGGGTGTATGGAATTATGCCTCTCTCTAGCTCCAGCTCTGCCCGCAGCCGAACGCGCTTACCTGTGTCCTCCTAGGTCTTGATGTTTGTAGCGCTCTGTCCACACAGAAAGCACGGAGGGACAGGTTACTCGGCTCAGGAACAAGCGATAGGCATCGCGCGAAAATGTAGAGGACCTTTGCTGCCCACAATGTTTTCCATGTCACGTCTCCCTTCCCACTTTTGTAGTCGATGCGTAGGGTGCTTCAGGATAGCTCCAAAGTGTTTCATTCTTCTGAAGTCGCAGAGGCTTCAGCCTTCATTATCTGGCAATGAGTGGCAGCGGCGAGTAGGATATCTGTGCAAGGTCTGAGAGAGGTGGTTCTATACCACAACTAGACTAGAGGTGAGTCAATTCCATAGGGAACAGTTCCATAGCGCTCAGGTAGGGCGCAGAGTAACATCAACAAGGGATGCTTTCTGCTGCAAAATGTACGCACTTTCCTTTTTAAAGAGCCCAGTGGCAGCCCTAAAGGTCTTCCAAGATTAGAATGAAGTAACTTCTTCTTGACAATTCCATTCGACTGTGAATGCACACATCATTTCGGTTGGAGCAAACATCCTCAATCTTGCGAAAAGCTTCAATGTATATCAATTCTACAATCCCGGACAATGATATCATGTCTCGTAGGTCTTCCACGAAAGTACCTGACGAGCCAATGACCCTAAACATTGTTCACTTGGTGCAAGTTGCGGGTCATTGGTAGTCCAAGTAGAGAGCTACACCACAAGATTTTTCCCCAAAGAGTGGACGCTTCCAATCAATCTCAGCTTCTGGAAGATTGTACGGAGGATGCAACGCACCAGCTGTCACTGTCTAGCTCTGCCGCATGCTGATATGTGCCAGTTAAAGAGCCACTAACTCCACTGTGCTATCAACTGAGTGCCTTGCGCAAGAAGGGGGGGCACCGGGACGCATCGTAGAAGCCGAGCCTGTTCAAGAAGACTGCATATATCACATGCAGCAAAATTGCATACGCTGCACAATTCACAAGTACCTGCGCACGCCAAGAGTGCGCAGGCTGCTGTTAGGGCCACGCCAAAGGACTTAAGGCAATGATGGCAGGTGTACAAAACCAGCCCCAGCATGTCTCCCGGTGACACAAGAGTTCACTTGTCTCTGCACTACGAAACCTGCAATACGTAATATTACAAGTTCTCCTTCTTGAATCTGCATTTGTAAGCACAGCCTTTGAATGCTTTGTTTCTCTCAGCACACCTGCTAGCAAGGAAAGAGGAGCACTTTATGCATGAGGAGGCACGGAAGCGGGTCCCATCACGCCTACCAGAGCGACAGCTGCGGTGCACACAAAGGGGACAGATGGCACGATGTTGGACCCCACGCTCGCCAGCATCAGCGACAGCGTCGAGTGCGCGTTCGTCACCACCTGGATACCCGCCATGTCAGCATCCACGAGCACGCAAGCGGCATCCCCAAGGGCCCCCCGTCAAGTGCCTACCAGAAGCATCCACAGATAGCGGCTTCGACGGCTTAGACACCTGGCAGAAAGCGAGATCCTGAGTAATTGAGAGCTGGCAGAGCAGCTCAGCTCAACTCGCTCGCCTGGAAGCGTTCTCTGGAGCCTTCTTCCACGGCCTCCACCTTAACGTACGTCATACTTTGCAAGAGAACGTGCCTTGTGCAGCGCGTGTAGAAGCTCCAAGCCGTAGCACAACCCTTCCATAGCTCCTGCATTTGGGGTTTGAGGTTGAGTTTAGGGTTTAGGGTTTGGGTGTTTCCTCGCATTCCATACCGGAGATGTGCCGGGCGCCTTCTCCCCTATCGCTCGCTTAGTCGCTCACACAGCTCACAGCTCTGCCACCGACCGCATTGAAGTCTCAGTTGGGTTCGATTCTCTCTCGCTCTTGCGCATGTGACACGGGGTGCGTGTCTTCTCTCCTCGTGTCCTTCGCCCCCCGCAGGCTTGGAAGCAGAAGAAAGGCCCAGGGAACGCAGTCCGCGTCTCTCTCAACTCTGGTGGAGACTGATGAGCGCACATCCGAAGTGTGTTCAACAGCGCCCAGGTGGTTGCATCGCGTGCACAGGCATGCACACACAGAAACACGCACGCGCGTACGCACGTGCGCAGGTGGAGCGCGCTCAAGGATCTGTGCACGTCTGGCACAAGCATATGACGTGGCGAGATGCGTGACTGAGCTGGCGGAGCAGAGGAGGACCTACCAGGCCGAAGAGGTCCTGACGCACGAGCCATGACGTCAGCATGACATACAACAGCAGCCCCACTGCCCTGGCCTGCAGTTCCCACCACCCAGCCCCCCCCCGACAGAGATACACACACACACACACACACACACACACACACACACATTAATGCCATGACACCCTTGTCACAAACAGCAGCAGCAGCTCCACGACTTCGTCATGACGTACAGTTGCAACCTCACTGCCCTTTTTTATCCCCCACCTTCTCCACCAACACACCCAGAGGCACACAAACACACACACACACTGAGAGACAAACACTGAGGAGGCACACACAAGGACTTGCCGAGGACCAGGGCACAGGAGAGGGCGAGCAAATGAGCACAGGCCCTGCACAGGCTGCTTCCCCTGCCAACGCGAGAGGGAGAGGGGTGCAAGTCCGGGCAGAGGGTGTTGGTGGCAATCACACACCACTGTGACAGCACGCGCGCACGTGAGATTGAAACATCAGAGCAGTTGAACGAGCATGCAAGCGCGAGCTAGGCACCCACGTGACATGATCGTAGAGAGGACATAATACGCCCCTCCCTCTTCCAACACACCCCCCGTCCAGCCCCCCCCACCCATCCTATTTGTCCCCCTTTCTTCTCCCCCGTTCCTTGGGGGGCCTCTGGTGAAAGTGCCAGGTGGCAGGTGGCAGGTGGCAGGAGGCAGCGTACCAGCAAAGAGACGAGAATAGACACGCTCCAGCGGCTCTCCCACCTGCACTCACATCCAGCCCAAAATCCCCCCACACCTCAAACCCCGACCCCAACCCCTCGAAAAACACACAGGCACACTCAGGGCACGCGCAGACGCACACATGCACGCCCGTACGCCGCATGAAGTCTATGTCTTTTTAGGAACGGGCAACCAAGGGCTCAAACTTCTGGGCCCAGGTGTTGGATTTTATTGCAAAGGCCTACCTCGGATGCTCCAGCAGAGCATTGCCAGCACAGCAGAGCATTGCTCGAGGCGTCTAAGAAGCGTCACATGGAGGGGTACAAACCGCGCCCCCCGGGGAGGGAGGGGGGGGGGCTAGCAGAATGCTGCCAGCTGCACTTCAAGAAAGCAGCGGGTGGATCGAGTCACAGAATCTATCACACACACGCCGCAACTGCACCTAACAACCCCCACCCAAAATAAATCCAATAGCAGAAGAAACAAGACGAGGGGCAAGGGAGTGGAGTGCGGATCGTGGGGAGGGAGTGCGGATCGTGGTGCTGGAAGGGCGCTGCCACTAGCACTAAGTAAGAAGAGGTGCCTTCATGAGACGTGACAACGGAAGGCAACGGAAGGCAACGGAAGGCCTGAATCGTGCGGAGCCAGGGCGTAGAAGGAGGAGGAGGAGGAGGAGGAGGAGGAGGAATTTTGGGNAACCCCATCGCCCGCATCCAGCCACACACACCACATCGTCACTGCGTGCGCACGTGCGCGCGTGCGTGCTTGTCGTCCGGGGCATGCATGGAACAGTCCGCCCGTTCTCGATTGAAAGCAAGGGAACGCAACAAAAAGGGAAGCCGGCAAGAGACATTAAAAAAGAGCGCACACGTGGCGAGCAGCCGGGACGCGTGTGTATCGACGGCCAATGAATTGAGCTGGCTTACCAGGTAGGACACAGCCCTGAGCGGTCCCGAGAGGACGAACAGCAGCAGGGACGTCGCCACCTGTCACGCACCCGGAGCAGGAAGGGGGGGCGCGCGCTTGCGTGAGAGCTTTGAGAGAGGCAGCAGGGAAGGGGAGCCACAGCCTCCATCCTCGCCAGTTATAACAATGGCAAAGCCTATTATTTGGAGAAAGACCCTCATCAGAAACCCCATGCTGGCCATAAACCTCACTCTTGCCCCCTCAAACCCAAAGCCCAACCCCCAGAGCTCAAGGAATGCCTTGCTCGCGCCAAAGGAGAACCTCACATCAATCTACCAAAAAGCACAAGGCCAAAACTTTCAAGACCACCACCACCGCCCCCACCACCACCAGCAGCAGCAGCACTTCCATACGTCTCAGCCCCCCCCC